>JAFVLL020007750.1:0-21410 GCA_021397915.2 Tor tambroides | reverse complement strand
AGAATAATTACCCAACGATATAATTGCGAGAGAAAGTATTGGAATATATTTTTTGAGCAGTTTAATACCTTATGAGCAGTTGATTTATGCTAATGAATGGACTGCTAAGTTAATAAGTGCTGTCATTCTGTTGCGTTTATTGTATTAATATGTTTTAGCATGTCACAATCATTATATGGCTTGAGTTAAGATATCTTTAAATAAATTGAACAGTTTGTTATCATACAGATTAAAAGCGTGACTGGTCTCTCTCTCTGTTTATGGGTGTGTAACACTAGCCTAATAACGTGACGTGCGTGCATGCGCACAGGGAAGGGGTGCTATTTTCGAATAATCATCGAATAATTCTCGGCGATTTTTGAATATTAATTTTGCTTGAAATGCCCATCCCTAATAATTACTGGGCAGTCAATGGGACAGTCACAAGCATCCCGGTTTTCATCCAAAATATCTTAAATTGTGTTCTGAAGATGAAAAAAGCTTTTACGGGTTTGGAACGACATGGGGGTAAGTGATTAATGACAACATTTTCATTTTGGAGTGGAGTAACCCTTTAAGTATAATCTTACCAAGATATTATAGGGAGATAAAGAGTGACTGATACTCGTATCATTGTATGTAAGCAATCCGCTATACTGTTATAAATCAGAATTTCACATGACTTTTTGGCCATATAAATATCAGCAACTGCACCAAATTGCATATGTTTGCTCAGTTTGGACTTCTGAATAAAAAAAAAGGTGTTATTTTTTCCTCTGTAATCTCACCAGATCACACTATATGAGCCATAAACGTATCCAATATGATACTCATATACACATATGCAAAGTTGTTTTTTTTTTTTTTAAGGTTTTGTCTGAAGGTTCAATAAACCATAAAAAAACACTATTTATCTGACTATTATTTCAGATGTGAGACTTTACCGTTTTAACCCTTACCTCTTCCTCTTCCTCATCTGTGCTCTTTCCTGAGGAGGTGTTGCTGTTCTTTCCATCCTCACCAGAGTTGGCTCCATCTCCATTGGGAGTGTGAGTTCCCTGCTCCGCCTCCCATTCCTGAAGCACCTCGTCCAAGTTAAAGCGCCGCCGATAGTTCACAAAGAAATTCTTCACCTGTCCCACCGTTTTATTCCCAATCACATCAGCAATAGCCTGGAAGTCCTTCCCGTATTTTCGTACTCCTAGTTAAATAAAGATGTTGAAAGTGAAATCTGGTATGATAACAGGTACAAAACTGATACCATTAACCATTTACTCACCTTGTACTGCCAAAAGCTGCTCATCTGTTGTCCAGCGGGCATTAATTTTTTGGGTGCACTGGAACAAAAACGTAACAGTTTTTGTTTGTATGTCTTCATTTTGCTAACTAACACTTCAGATTAAAGTGCATATGAGAACAAGCGTAAGCAGAAATGAGTCACCTCAGGCAGTCTGAATTCATCAATCCCATCTTCAATCTTCTGTTTAAGTCCGCTGTTCAACTGCTTGGCATTTTGAACCTAAAGAGAACCAGGTCAATTTGTAAGGAAGAACATTCTTAAAAATCATCTTCACGGAGCTTTGCCTGACATTCATGAATTCCTAAAGGTTTTGTTTGTAAGTTTGAACCTTTTGGAGACTCCTGTCCATACCTGTCGTTTCAGGGACACCAGCTCCATGTCGAGCTGACGCAGGACAGAGTTTGCTGCGCTGGAGCTGCAGGAGACGGCCACCACATCCTCCTGTGTGAGGTACATGCCTTTGGGCGGCCGGCACTTGGAGCGCTGGATGTGGTGGCGGTGCTGCAGGGTCTGGTGGTCTCTCCGGCCCAATCCAATTTTGGAGCTCAGCGTCTGAGGTTCAGCAGGAATCTGTCAGGGGAAAAACAAATCACTGCATTGAGTCGCTGGAAAAAAGATGACATGTAAAAGTACGGTTCAGAGTAATCTGTAAACAGTTTTCTAATACAGAGTATTTTAAATAACTTGAATATGTTTTTATTACGAAATCATATGACCTCCTTCTTCGCCTCTTTTGTAGGGTCATAGTCACTGTCGTTGGCCTCAATGGGGTTGGCGTCTTCCATCTCTTCCTCGCTATTATGTCAAAAGCAAAAATAAAAAGAACAGAAACACTCAAAACTTGAATCAACTCGTAACTGAGCTCAAAGTTCAAAAACAAGGCAAGTGAGTGGATAAGTGACCTTTCATCTTGATTACTCCGGTTGGCCAGCTTTCGTGCTTGCCGGTCCATCAGGCTCGTCCGGGACCGTGTTTTTTTCCATGAATAGTAGTACTTCACAAGACTTGATATGGATTTGTCCGGCAACTACAATCAATGATCAAATTCAAAAATTAGCGAGGTATAAAATTGCAAATAAAGATGGTCGTGACATATCTGATGACTTCAATAGGGTAAATCTCACAAAAATTATTTTACACCAAAATAAAATAACATTAATGATAAAAAGGCAAATATTTTGCTGTAATAAAATGCTTCTGAAAGAAATCAGGGCTGTAATAATTTATTCAAAAATGCAGTAAAAACTGTAGGCTGAGACTGTTACATATTACAATTTAAATAACTGTTTTATTTTAAATATTTAAAAATATTTTTATTCCTGTGATCTGCAGCTGTATTTTCAGCATCATTACTCCAGTCTTCAGTGTCACATGATCTTCAGAAATCACTCTAATATGCTGATTTACTGCTCAGTCATAAATTATTTTCAGTGCTCAGTTATTAATGTAGTGCACAGTATAATGTAATATCTTATTAATGTTTTTAATAGTTTTTGCAGCTTGATATTTTTGTGGAAACCATGGTGCATTTTTTTCAGGATTTTTTAATGAATAGAAAGTAAAAACGGCACAAGATTGTGTTCAAAGAACAGCACTTATTTAAAAGAAAAATCTTCTGTAAATCAGCATATTAGAATGATTTCTGGAATAAAAGTGTAGTCACACTACACTGTTTGATCCTCTGACTTGCACTCATACGCATGCGAACGCAGAAGAGCGGAAACGCAAGCTCAAACCAAGAGGTTTCAGATTTCACTGCGTTCCAAAGCTTAAGTTCGGGGAACTCTTATGGGAATTCATATCATGTGAAACCGTGTGACCAATGGATTGATATGTCCCTCCCAGCTGAATTAAAATATAAATTTAAACCTGCAGTGTTGCAGGAAAGTGGATAGATGGTATCTTTTTACATTTTGGATTTATTATTTATTTCCGCTCAAAGACTAGTGTAACTGCGGGGTAAAAACGCTGAAAATTCTGCTTTGCATCACAAATAAATTACACTTTCAAACGTATTTAAACAGAAAAGTTATTTTAAGTTGTAAAAATATTTTACAGTATTAGTATTTTCACATCACAGAATCTCTGTGAAAATATACTGAAATGGACAACAAGTCTTTTAAATTTAAGTAATATTTCATAATATTACTATTTTTACAGCATTTTTGATTAAATAAAAGCAGCCTTGGTGAGCATAAGAAAACTATTTCATAAGCATTAACTTTTAAACTTTTGTCAAGTATTGTATATAAGTGTAATTTCATTTCAAGTTGTAGTAATGATAATCAAGCACATGACCTTGATGCAAAAACTTTATTATAATGGTAAGGTTTTTATACTAGATCATGACAGTATTTATTGTACTGTATTTTACTTTATTAAATTAAAAAAAAAGTGAATGCATTTAAATTACTTACTGTAATTCTACAAAACAATTACTGTATTACAATAACATAATGAGGACCATTTAAAACTACTTTAAAAAAAATAAAATAAATACTTCTGCATTAAAGTGATGAGAAATTGTTGGTAAAGTGTTGGTACTTGTCAGAAATTTCACAATGCATTACACTAAACGTTTTTGTTTTCTTTATGCAAAATATTATTTCTCTTTTCTCTTTCTGGTTTTGAGATTAAATGTGACCTGGACACATTTATAATGAGATTAACCCTCTCAGGTTGAAGACGTGTCAGTGTTACCTCAGTAATACTAGCGGTGATGACTCACCATCTGCTGGATCCGATGAAAGCTCTTCCCATGAAAGCTGAAGGCTTGTTCAAACAACACCTTGTCCTCCACCGTCCACTCATCAGGGAAGGGGGTGAAGTTTGGGAGATCAGCAAGGGATTTCTCAATGTTGTGTTTATGCCAGAAGAGCATGCCGAGAGCCTGTGGAGCACAGAAGACATCATTCATTAACACTGACAACAACGATATCTTTGAGGACTGTGTTCTCGTAACTCACCTGCTCAACATTGTATCCATGCTTTTCTTTTGCAATCGCAATGTACTCGTCCACTGAGGAGAAAAAAAATAATACACGCATACACATAAATGCATGACTTTGTCACAATGAAATATGAAATTACAAAAATAGTAAGTTGCAAATACTTACATTTAGAGTCGACTATTGTGTGATATGGAGACCAAACCAACATGCCACCATTGTCCTTATCACTGTATTTTGTGGAGCCTACAAAATTACAATGCAAAAAGCATGTATTATATGTGTCAAAAAACTTTCATGTTATTAACAGATTTTTAAGATTAAAAAAAAACTACAAATGCAATATTTAATTTCACTATTAATTTTAAAAGAGTTAAGATTTTAGTTTTACCAATATTTATTTAAAAAATATTTAGTGTTGCAGTTATTTGAGGGTTTCCGTCCACAATTCTGTATCCTATTTGCTAAATTCACAAATTAAATAGTAATTTAAACGCATTTTCAATTTAGTCCTGCATTTTATCGCCTTAGGAAATTTTACACGTTATTAAACAAATTATCCTGTTTAAATAACTGATTTATAAACCAATAAAAAAACAACATTAAACTGTGACTCACATATGTCAAAGTTACTGGGTATATTAGCTGGCGAGTGGCTAAGCGAGAAAGCTAACATCCTTTCACAAAAAGCTTTTCTTGAGTACGTAATCATACACTAACATTAAAAACCGATTTCAAATAATAACCTTGTCCATTCGACACCCAAAATCCTTAATTACAAGTTTGCAATATTGATTATACACAAATTGTTCGGCGCGATAGGTGTACCGAGGCTACCACAGTCAGTCAGGTTCTTAAAAGCTGAACGGAGTGCTTTTCCCTACCTGGATCAAATTCAGGAATATTTGCTTGATAATCTGATCCCACACGCATGCCCACATCTGAAAACAAGAACAGCTGTGTGATGTTTCGAACTTATTAAGCAATTTGTTTTGAACTTAAATACATAAACAACTACGGCAGCGGTGTTTGAGGCTATACCGTGCTCGTCGTCGCTGCCGCTCTCGTCCGAAAAATGTCCATTCGAGGCGTTCGACGGGCTTTTCGTCCCATTTGAGCGACCTTTCCCCAAATATTCCAAACCTTTGTCCATCATTCCCGGCATAGTGGCGATATGTTTGATAATTCTGACCAAAATGAAATATGTCAACACTACAGCATTTACTCTATCTCCAGTGGCTCTGCGCAGCTGCGCCGCTGTGCTCTCTAGTATCCCTCCGCTGGATCGCGCTCGTGTTCCCTTAGCTTCACGGTCTCTCTCTCCATCGTTAACATCTGTTGTGTGTTTTCATCAAATGTTCAAAGTAAACGAGCAGGTTTGCCTGATTTTTTTCTTCGTTTAACGATAAACTCAACTGTCCCGATCTAGTTTCCCTCGCGGAAGGAATTGTTACGCATGTAAACAAAGGTGAAACGCGGCTCGTGTGCGCCACTGTTGCATCACTTCTTTTCAAGCATGTTTTCATTTTTCCTTTCAAAATGTCAAAATATTTATCTTTTGTGCATTACGTATTAACAAACTGAGCAGAAAAGGTTTATATCTCGTAATAAATATTAGGCTAGCTATTTTTAATGACTGATGTTGAGTAGCTATTCTATTTAATTTTTTTTTTTTTGCATTTTAATTTCAATCCTAGTCTTCATTATCTGCAAGTTACACTTACCGTAAACCTGACTTGACACTGTTTATATTTATAATTACACAAGGATCTATTTCTACCTTTGGTTTCAATAAACTTAGATAATCAGATGAGTATTATTTAGCACACTGTCATGACATTCATGACTTGCTGCCCAAATCAGTGATATGTGCTAGACTACTGTTATGAATAGGCAAAATCTCTTGCCTGGTTTAGTGATTTAGTACACTATAGAAGTAATTTCAAATGAATTTGTTTTAAAAAACGTTTATGGGTTAAAAGTGAATGGAACAATTAAAGGGATAGTTCACCCAGAAATGAAAATTCTGTCATTAATTACTCACCCTCATGCCGTTCTGAACCATTAAGACCTTCGTTCATCTTTGGAACACAAATTAGGATATTTTTGATGAAATCCGAGAGCTCTCTCACCCTCCCATAGACAGTATACCACGATCAAAGTACCAGGAACGTAGCAAGGACATCAGTAAAATCGTCCATTTGACATCAGTAGTTCAACCATAATTTTACGAAGCAAGGAGAATACTTTTTGTGCGTTGTGATACTCTCCAAAATGGAGGTGTGACACAGCAGAGTGGATGAGGAGGAGAAGAATTGTTGAATAAATTTGTTATTTTTGTTTTCTTTGCACGCAAAAAGTATTCTCGTTCCTTCGTAAAATTACGGTTGAACTACTGATGTCACATGGACTATTTTACTGATGTCCTTGCTATGTTTCCGGACATACCCTTGCTGTCTATGGTAGAGCTCTCGGATTTCATCAAAAATATCTTAATTTGTGTTCTGAAGATGAGCGAAGTTCTTAACGGTTTGGAACGACATGAGGGTGAGTAATTAATGACAGAATTTTCATTTTTGGGTGAACTATCCCTTTAAGGTCCTTGCATACTTAGTCCGAAATTATGTATGTGTTTTTTCATTTTTTTTCATATTCGTCATCCTTTCCTTTCAAAATGCATGCTATGGATCCAAAAAACACAGAAAATCGAACCCGACCCGAATTTTTTATGACGGACGAAAGTTTTGGAGGCAGTGTGTAAATGTGATTGATACAAGACGAGGTCATATTTATTTTTTAATGTGCGAAAATTTTGGACGAAATTTTCAGACTCAGTGTGCAAGGACATTGAGTCCGATATTTTCGTATGCGTTTTTAATTTTTTTTCGTATTTGTCATCCTTTACTTTCAAAATGCATGCTACAGATGTGAAAAACACAGAAAATCATACCCGATCCAAATTTTTTTATGCCGGACAAAAGTTTCGGAGACAGTGTGTAAACGTGATTGACACAATGTGAGGTTGTATTCATTTTTTAATGTGCGAAAATTTTGGACGAAAATTTCAGGCTCAGTGTGCATGGACCTTTACAGTTGTGCCTATTAAAAAAGTACACATAAAATGCAGTACCTGGCATATCTCTGAATATCATCATCATTTTTTCAACTCATCTCCTGACATCAAGCAGAAAATATTGCTGATTGATAAGGCACAGTGTGGCTGATTTTGAACACACATTAGTAAATTAGGAGATATGCACAAAACAGCTAAAAACAATTAATGGAGATGTATAAGTCTCAAATAATTAACAAAAAATATCGATAAAATTGAAACTCCTGCTTGTGAGATTGAGAGAGGTGAAAGCCAACGGATGCGCTCTGCATGTCTGCTTAAAGCAAGTAAATACAATCACCTCAGACTCAAACTAGTTTGGCATGGCATGGCATTCCTAGCTCATGGAAAGAAATAACAAGACTTTATGAAGTATAGGGTATGTAAAGATACAGAAACAGCTTACATTTGAAAAGAAGGAGTTTTGAGACTTGATCAAAACACTTGATCTGTGGTAAGTTATGCCGAACCACAAGCACTTCATTAAGTTGAGTTGCTGCGATTTATGGAGAAAGCAGAGGTAAAATTGAAGAGGAGCTTTGCAATGTTTCATACTTATGGACTCTCTGCAACAAATGATGGAAAGGGTCACAGACACAGAGCAGAAGAAAGAACATCGTTTTTAAAAGCTGACAAGAAGACCAGACATTTGGCTCTAACATGGCAGGACATGGATGTTCTTGAATCTGAGAACAAAGCATTGAGCCCTCTTGGAGTTCACAGATGCCTCGTCTGGAGAAGAGCATGTGAGCATTTCATACGTAGGCTACTTCATCTTTTCAGCTTCTTAAGCCACAGGATGATGAAACTCAGCTCACCAAGGACATCAAAATGAACATTCTTGAAAATAAGTATATAAGAAACATGCAGAGCAATTCACACAGGAGCTGCATGACAGAGCTTCTCTTCTTGACCCTTCAAAGTTGCACCAGGAATGGAGAGTCTTGAAGTTGAACAAACAAAGTCTGTAGACTGAGTCTCATTATGACCAGCTGAAGCTGCTGGAGAGTCAGACCTTCCTGCTAAGAAACAGAAGGAGCAGCATCTTCTAAACTGCTTCACACTGTCACCATTAAAATGGAGCTTAACATCTATTTACAGACAGTTTAAGTTGATGGAGGCAGCATGAGGTCAATTCTCCAGCCTGACAAAAAAAATATATGTGCACAACTGCAGCATCAGTGGGAATATTATTCTTTATTTTTAATATTTTTATTTTATTTATTGAAATTTTGATTTGATATTTTTCCTGCAAAATGAGTACATTCTTATATTTTCAGCAAGAAGTATTTATATTTGGTATTTTCTGCAAAAAAAAAAAAAATTCTTAAAAGTATTTACATTTCTATATTTTCTTTAAGGTTTATTCTGTTATTTAAGTGTAATTAATTTTATTGCTTTGAGAATATGATACTTGAGAAAAGTTTATAATAATGGTTTGCTCACACACACTTCAAGGGAGAGTGGAGAGAATTCATAAGCAAGCACTGGCTTGTACAGTATCCAGTTCTGTGTGAGAGAAAAGGAAATAATCTCGTGTTACAGAACAGAACATAATGTTAACTTTTAAATGGAACAGAACAGAATGCTAACTTCAGAACAGAATGTAGTACAGAACATAAAATTCACTTTAGAACAAAACAAAACAGAACAGAAAAGAACAGAATGTTATTATCAAAAAAGAACAGAGATGAAGGTTAACTTCAGAATAGACCAGGGCTGTGTTTCTCAAAATTGTAAGGTAAGCTGCTCCTAGAGACCATCGGTGGCAATGATCTACTTAGGCTTATGATGCTTTTGGGAAACGCAGCACAGGACAGAATGTTAAATTCAGAACAGAATAGAATGCCAAGTTAAGAACATAACATAATAGGAAAGTACTTCAGAACAAAACAGAATCAAATGTTAATTTCAGAATAGAAGAGAGAGAATTGTTAATGTAAGAACTGAAAATAACATATTTCAAATAAAACAGAAAACAATGTTAACTCCAGAATAAAATAGAACACTAATTTCCAAGAACAGGACAGAAAATTAACTCCAGAACAGAACAGAATTTTAATTTCAGAACAGAATGTTAATTTCAGAACACAGAACATTAAGAACAGAACATTCACTTTAGAACAAAACAGAAAAATGTCAGAATAGAAGAGAAAGTTAACTCCGGCGTTCTCCGCATGAAGAACCAAAACGCCTCTGATTGGTCATTGCATTCATAAGCTCAACAGAAATGTGTGTAATTGGTTATAATGTTCAACGCTGCAAATAACGCCTAAAAAGAAACCTGGTGCAACACGAGCAAATCTATTTTAAATGTAATTGCCCCATTCGACACTTTTCATTCATTTCACATTTCACTAATTGTAACTACCGTAAAAGATCTCGCTTAATAATTGTGCAAGGGATTTTTTTTCCCCCTTATATTGAATTTAGGGAGCATTTTTGTTCATTCTGCTGCCATTTTTGTATCAAGCCACCGTTATTTCCGACCCTGACGTTAATGAAGAACTATCCTCATGAGAAACGCCTACAGAGAGTGCGCAAAGCTGACTTCGGGATAGTATGCATCATACTACTCACGCAGTACGCAGTCATCACACCTTGATCCGCAGCACCTGCGGCTTCTCAAAGGTCCCGCGCCCTCGTGCTTCACCGACCTCTCACTGTTCAGTCGCGAGCGAAGGAGTCGCCACGGGGCTCCGTGATTGGCTCAATCACATGCCAGTTTATTTAGAGCCGCCGTTTCCCGCCATCGCCCCTCTTAACGCGTGAGCGCGCACATCAGCATACGCCATTAATTTATAAACCGAATTAAGGTAAGAAAGACGCTTTATTTCACTTGTTTTGT
This sequence comes from Tor tambroides, assembly GCA_021397915.2. NCBI lineage: Eukaryota > Metazoa > Chordata > Actinopteri > Cypriniformes > Cyprinidae > Tor > Tor tambroides. Next base: position 11,223 of record JAFVLL020007750.1, on the reverse strand, counting down.
ATTAAGCGTTTTTCAGATACGCTGCTGTGTTTGTTTTGGCATTAAATTAAGAAACGGCGCGAGTTTTACACTTGTCACTTTGTACTTGTAATAACTAACATTCCGGCAGTTAATGTTCATAATATTCTATGGTGTTATTATATTTCTACACTTTCTGAGTGAGCGTGCTGTTTCTGTGGAAAGCGAATTGTTTGAGGACTATTTAAGTTCGCAGGTTAAACTAATAACGTCGTAAAACGACCTTCCGGTTTGTCTTTACCGACATACACGAGTCTAGTTGTATTTAACGTTACGTGTGTATGCTTCTGTTTACCTGCGTTTATGTGCGTTTGTTTTTTTTTTTTGGTGCAAGTTTTACTTGCTAGAGTTTAGTTGGCGTTTACTTGTTTAGAGTTTGTATTTACCTGAACGTCTTCCCGTTTTCACCTGCTTATACTTAAGCTGATTCGCCAGTGACCTCTGACCTCGTAGGCCGTGAATAATTTAGGCAGACTAGTCGCTTTTTTTGTGTGTGTGTGGGTCACAGTCAACATGACTGAGATTTGACAAACGTCTGTTTGGCTCTGTGTGTGTGCTCAAATAATCATTCATAATGTCAAGGAAGCCCTCTCTAAGTGTTGTCAGTAGAGCTTTTTGTAATGAATGTATTAATGCCAAATTAGTTTATCTTAGCATAGACCGGAAGACAACTTATGATCTTCGGGTTTTTTCTAACACTTGTTCTGTTTAATTCTTCTCTGATTCGTTTATCTGAATGCTTGCGTGACCGAGTGCTGTGTGAGATCTGGTGCAGTCAGAGGTGTTTTCCTCAGTAGTTCTGGAGGTGTAGCAGGTACATTTCTGTATTTTAGTGCCAACACAGGAGGAAATAAACCCTTTATGCTCAGCGTTAAATCTAGGCTATGTGATATAGGAACTTGTACACAAGTATATCTTGATTTCCAGGCCGTTTGACTGCAGTGACGCATCTTATTTAATAATTTTTTTAAACGTGTTATGTATAGACATTGCAGTATATGTCTGCTCCATTCTTAGCTGTATGCCATGTTAAACCGTGAGAACTTATAGTTAATATTAATTCAGCCTCCATCAATAGTGGTGTGCCTTCATGGTTTAAAGGTATCATAGGTGATTGTCTTCAGAAACATTTTTTGTTATTCTGGTTGAAAGTCTCTTCACATCCTGATAGCAATCATTAAGTTAAGTGGTCTAAATGTATTTATCTGTATCTATATATTCTGTGGAAGGTGTAGGACCAAGAAATGTTCGTCCAAACAAAACGCTCGGTCCGAGCGTTTTAATTGTCTTTTCTACCTGTGTCAACGTATGTATTTGCATACCTCTGCGCACCCTGTTCGCGCAGACACGACACGTCATCAGCGCGTTCACGCACGCTCTGCAGACAGAGCAAGAATGGCAGGCAAACATCAACAACCCGATCTTCCTTCCTGGTATTGTAGTACTTTTACTATCTGTGGTATTATGTTTTCTCACCGGTGAATGACACATGATGTAGCCCAGCGGTTCCCAATCCCAGTCCTCGCGCTCCCCACTCTGCATATTTTGCTTAGTCTCCTTTAGTTAACACACCTGAATCAGATAACCAGCTCATTAGAAGAGAGCTACGTGCATGAACTGTGTTCCGATTGACATGCTCCCTACACAGTGTTCATTGCTCCCTACTCCCTGAGCAGGGAAAATCCGTCGGAAATTTATTTCACTTCGGAACATTCATTCGCAGATTGCACTGCGCAGCGTCTTTACACACAAACGAAACTTTATAGAGAAGTGTGACATAATATACCTCTGTAAATAAATACAATTTAAATTCACATCTTGCACACTTTATTGCCCTTTGTATGGAACATATACGCTCGCTTTGAACTGGAATCATGGCGGAATATCTGGTGATGTCCACTTCGCAGGACACTTATGACTTACTGTCAAATAGAACAAAAGTCAGACGTGCTAAGATATATGAAATGTGCAGAGCGGGGAGAGCGTGAGGACTGTTATTGGAAACCGTTGATGTAGTAATTTTAATGTTGTCTCTGGTATTCCGCTCTCTGAGCGTATGTGCGTTCAGGGGGCGTGGCTTTGGACGGCGATTGCAGGGAGGGTGGGACGTTCGCTTTCAGTGCTATCAGGCTAAAGTTAGCATTTTCCGAAATGTCCCACTACACCTTTAAGGGCTGAGCAAGTGTTAGTGCATTAAAAGTGAAACACTGATTCTTAGCCTGCCTTTTTCAAGACATAGTCTCTGCTAATGAGCTGATGAGTTGAATCAGGTGTGTTTGATTAGGGAGACATCTAAAACCTGTGATGTTGACAAACCTCGGTCCAGGCTTAGCTAACACTGCTTTGAAGTACGGTGCATGTGAATACACACTTGATTTTAAAAGAGACCTGAAATTTAAGCACATTAACAGAATTAAGATTTGGTGCATGTCTAAAATGAGCACAAGAATATTTCAAGTCAAGCTTTATTGTCATTCTGCTACATGTGTGGGCATATAGTGGAAGGAAATGTCGTGTCTCGCAGGACCACGGTGCTATATACTAGTTAAACATAAGATAACCATATAACCATACAACAATGCAAGTATAAGAAAAACAATAGAGCTATACAAGTTAACCATCTGACTATACATATACTAGAAATGCTACTACTATACTAACTACTATACCTAGTTGACTACACATACCCAAACTGAGACTGTACAAGGACTTTACATCAATACTGTACATGGAATTGTGCAAAAGAGATATTTGTACATGAAATTGTGCAAATATATATATATTTTGTACATTAAATTGTGCAGGAGAGATTTTGTGGGAAGCAGCGCATAGTGCAAGATTTTGTAGTGCAATGCTCAAGTAAACACATTATCCTATTGAGTCTTTGTAGCAGGGAGTGTAATACATTTATATGTACAAATATAAGAGTAAAACGTTGTAAACCACTATATTTTGACTAATTTATTTTAATGTTGCAGCCACTTCAGACTTATTTTTCAAATGAATTCTTTGAATAGTTTCTCAGAAAATAGTTTTTTGTTTAAATCAGCAATGCTTTTAAACAAACTTTCTCAAACACAGACTTATTGCGGCACTTTTGTGATGCTAGTCTTTTGGTTCTTTATCCCCCGGTTTCACACACAAGGCTTAGGCTAAGCCTAGTCCTAGACTAAAATGTAAGTCTGAGCTGTTTCAACCAAAAGAAACTTGTACTGACTGATCTTAAAATATATTAGTGCCTTTGTTTTGTCTCAAGATGCACACCAGTAATGTTTTTTTCTAAGCTCGTTTATAAAAAATTACTTAAATGTCCTAATTGAACTATGGCCTAATCCTGGCTTAGTCTAAGCCCTGTCTTTGAAACCGGGCCTATAATAATAATAATAATAATAATAATAATAATTCGTTACATTTATATAGCGCTTTAAGGCACTCAAAGCGCTTTACATACAAGGTGGGGATCTCCTCAACCCCCACCAGTGTGCAGCATCCACCTGGATGATGCGACGGCAGCCATAGTGCGCCAGAACGCCCACCACACACCAGCTTACTGGTGGAGAGGAGACAGAGTGATGAAGCCAATCAGTGAATAAGACAATCAGTATAAGACTTAATGTGTTTTAATATGTAAATGTTATTTGAACAACGTTGTGAAAATTCTAGTGATTGTAATAGTATATAAATCAAGGATGTTTATTGAATATCACCCTGCGCTCATTCAGATGGAGTCGCTGCTGTTGAGCAGAAGTAAGCAACTCATTCATCATGCACCTGTTTTGAGCATTTGGATCTTTAACCAGCAGGATAATTCAGTTATTTCTCTTGATTTCTTATTATTATAGAGATGCACCGATTGCAATTTTCTTGGCCGATTCTGATTTTTTTTCTTTTTTTAATAAGTGTGACCTGCCGATAACGCTTTTTTCTAAAATCTATAATTGAAAGCATATGCAAACAAAAAATTTATACTTTTTTTAATGCAAAAAATTATTACATAATTAAATATTACAGTTCCCCCAATCTGGACAAAGTTACAGATGTTCTCTCACTTAAACAACTCTCAAAATGAAGTGCTATAATGTGACTAGAAAAGAGGTGGAAATAACAATTAACTGAAAAGGGGTTGCTGTATGTAACAAAACAGATGTCATTTCCCACTTTCTTAAATTGACATTTAATAAGGTTAGTGAAAAAATGACATCTTTCACATAAAATTCTTAGATTGTTTCAATTAATTCAGTTAGAATAATAAGAAACTGTAGAGCTGTCACCATTCAAATGAAATCAGTATCAACAAACTCCATCTTTCCACCACAGCAAACACAGAAGCTGCATCTGAAGTGGCATTCGATGCATTTACACAGTGTTTGAAGTTGAGGTGCCATAAAGGCATTTATGATGCAAAATTTTGAGTGCGTAAAGAATTTTATAAGATTAATGTTTAAAAAGTTTTAAAGAAATGTTGGGAAAAATGCAGTGATAGTTTTAAATATGAAACCAAACCAGTATGTGGCGGCAAATGACTGATTGAATGAGTGAGTCATTTAATCCTTCAACAGATTCGTTCAAACGGCCAATTCATTCAGAAACGAGGCAAGTGACTACTGTCTTATAAATGGGTTACTGAATCATTGACTCACTTGATTCATTCAGTAACAAAACACCGCTGTGTTGCACGGAGACACACAACAGAGGGGTATTCCAGAAAGCAGGTTATGTGACATACCCGGGTAAGTTTAAGGGTAAGTTAGTGGATAACCTCAACTTTCGGTTCCAAAAACGGAGGTAACTTTCTGGGTATGTGTGTAACCATAGAAACTTACTCTCTGAAGATAACCTGCTCGGTAGCAGGTTATGTTCCAGGGTTAGTTCACGTCAGCGCATGCGTGATCTACTGACGAGCCTTCAGTGGGCGTGACAGATGGCACATTATATAATATTACATTTTGTAATATAGCCTATTATATATATATATATATATATATATATATATATATATATATGAGAGAGAGAGAGATAGATAGACATGGATATAAAGCGCTAATATAAGTAATAAATAAGGTTATTATTCTATTAAGATATTATTCTAATATGGTGGTTATATTTATTTTATTGGCATGTATAACAGTTATCTGTATAAATTATAAAACACTATGACAAGGTAATGTTTAATTATATTTATTACATTTTATATTCTCACACATGGATTGGAATTTTCTATAATGTATTTCTATAATAAGAATACATATCTGATATGACTTAATATATAATTAGCATCAAACAAAAAATATAAGTCATATTCTCAAGGATTAAAGATTTAATGGGAAAATAAATTATTTAACAACCATCAATTAGGTGGCGATATGCACTAAGTATGTACACGACCATTGACCCAAAGAAGAAGAAAGAAACAGCATGGCGTGCTTTTCTTAGCGTCCGTTTCCGTAGTGACTCGTCGATTCGTCGCTCTGTTGAGAATGTCTTGAGTCTTAACCAGGAACATACTCTGAGTTGAATGAACTTACTCCCAGACGCATTTTTGGAACCACATACCTCGGGTAAGCAAGGTTTGGGGTTAATCAACCGAGAGTTCAGGGTTTAGCTGACGGTAAGTTAACCGTGCTTTCTGGAATACACCCCAGTTCTGCTGTGGCTTTGATTTGGAGCTATTTTCATCAGCGAAATTGAGCAAAAACAGTCAATGTTGTGTATAAAATGTAAGACACTTAATTTTATCTTATTGAACTACTGTTGTATAAGATCACATTGCAATCGTGTTGAAACATTTTGGTCGTTTAATGTTGTGTACCTAAATCATATAATCTAAATTTATTTTTTTTACTACCGCAGTATGCATCTATAGCTTTCATTTTTGACTTCTGCACGAGTCTCTCTTACACACTCACTCAGGCTGCGCGACCCTCATCTGGCACCACACGAATACATTATCAGTTGCCATAAGTGTGTCATCAGAACAGACCGGCTGGGAATCAGCAGACTGACCGATCATGCGGAAAATCGGCTATTTCCGGTCCCTGTCCGGTCAATCGGTGCATCTCTAGATTATTAATTTCAGTCTTTAAAATCCAGTTTATCCCCCAAATAGATCCCAGTTATAATGCAGTATTAATGAATACTATTTTTAATTTCCTAATTGTGAGTGTAAATGCATTTAAAGACACTGACATTTTAAATGGTCATTTTGATACCTTCATTGCATTTAATGCAAAACTCTGACATTTACCCACTATCATGTCGTTTCAAACCTGTATGACTTCCTTTCCTGTGTGGAGCACAAAAGATATTTGAAGAATGTTGTGCTCCAAACAATGATGGGCCTTATGTTTGGAGTCATACAGGTTTGAAACGGTGAGGATGAATGAATAAAGATGTTTCTTCATTTTTTTTTTTTGGTGCGATACCCTGCACACCTGAATCTCCCTCATCTCATGGTTTCACTCGCCTCTCTCCGCTGATGAACTCCCCTTTGACTCTGTAGTTTGGTGATCACTTGATTACTGGTTCTGTAGGTAACTGCTCACAGCGGCGGCTCCATGTGATGCACATTCTTTGGTGATCTATCATTAAACGTATTTTAAAAGATAACTCTGATTGTCAGATGGGAGTCTTGTTACAAAGTTTAGTGATGCTTTTATTTGTCCATCAACTGAAAAAGATTGATCTTGTGATCTAGAAATAAATATCAGTTCAAATGAGATCACAATTAATTGGAAAATTAATATTTTGTCACTTCTGGGGATTGATCATGCCTGCCTCTCTCTTCAAGTGTGTGTGTGTGTTTTTTTTTTTTTTTAAACTCTTCTAGCTTTCTCTCTTCAAAAACTTCTTCCACTTATCAAACCTTTTCTTTCTTCAAAAGCTTGTTTGTTTTTTCTTTTCAAAAGAGAGAATTGCTAGCTTACACTAGCATGTGCTACCAATTTAGGCCACCAGATGCCTCTATAGCATAATTTAATGCTTAGAGAGGGGAAAAATGATTTGGGCTCAGGAAGGATCTACTGTATTTAGTTAAATCAGTATAAATATTTGCTTGAGCCTTAGGTTTTGCAGTGGGGACATTTTCACCGTGAAACTGGCAACACTAAAACAAGGCAGTTTGAAGGTGTTTTTTTTTTTTTTTTTTTTTTTTCTTAGTTGAATGTGGGGGAAAAAAGAATTAATTTACAAAGAATTAATTTACACAAAGCATTAGTTCAGAAAATGTAGGACGTGGTCAGCACAGATGCTTGGCTCCCATTTTTTCATATCTATCTCAAATCAACATTTTAAGACGTTAAAAATTCTCGGCTCAACTCACCACTGAGTGTTTGAAATAACATGTGATTGGATTCTGATTATGGATTCTGATCACAGAATGAGACAAATATATGTGACCTTGGACCACAAAACCAGTCATAAGGGTCAATTTTTTTGAAACTGAGATTCATACACAATATTTGGTCGAGATACAACTATTTGAAAATCTGGAATCTGAGGGTGCAAAAAAAAAATCTAAATATTGAGAAAATCACCTTTAAAGTTGTCCAAATGAAGTTCTTAGCAATGCATATTACTAATCAAAAATGAAGTTTTGATATATTTACAGTAGGAAATAGTCTTCATAGAACATGATCTTTACTTAATATCCTAATGGTTTTTGGCATAAAAGAAAATCAATAATTTTGACCCATACAATGTGTTTGTACAATGTACTCGCTTATTGTCAGGATGCACCTTTATGTAAAATTAAATACTTGTGACTGTGACACTATTTATTATTAAAATAGCTTTGATAGCATACTGAAAAGCTAAAATGTTGTAATCTGTATCATTTTGAAGTAATTAAACTTGCAGCTTAACTGTTGTTAGAGAGACCCTGCATATGCTGGTAATTCACACACAATCCCTCTCTCTGTTGTTTATTCATTCAGATACATGCTATCCTTTCAAACTCCATCTCTGTGTCTGATTTAAAGCGTGGAGAATGCTAGATTGTAAAGGCTCGTTATCAGTAAAACACATTGGTTGGTTTCTTGCCTCCATGGCATTCATTCAAATCATGTAGCTAATGCACATCTGTACATTTTTATCTTACATACACACAGAATTATTTGGGCAAAGTGCATTAATTTAAACAATACAACATCCTTGCACATGAAAAGAAATTACACAATTTAAGAACTAAACAAAGTTTAATTACTTTTCCCAACAAAGATAAAATTTGCTAATAAATGATTATATAGCCTAAATAAATCCCCTGTGAAAAAAGGCTGAGGGTTAGATGCGAGTAATTATTCAGGAACAAAAACGAATGATTCCACGTTTAGTCCCACTTCCCATTTGTGGGAAATTTGGTGACCAGATCATCAAGACAGAATACAAACCCGACAAAATGTATGACTTAAGTACCCCCGCCCCCCCCCCCCCCCAATTTGGCACAAATCCAAGTGTTTCCATTTTTGTGCAATTGACCATGGAAGGCGACAAGCCTTACACTGTAAGTTGATGAGTTGATTTATTTGTGTTTTAATATTCATCTGGTGACAGAGCTTTTCAGATGGATGCTGAAGCGTTTTAGGTCGGCTAAAATCTGCAATCTCTGACCCAGTTAGTTTGCTGGCTTTTATAGCTGCAATACTTTCTTGTTTTCTGGCAACCCAGGGTGTCAAAATACAATTGGGCAAATTGGCAGTGGGCGGAGCCATACAGACCAAAACAAAAACAGACATTGTGACACAACACACATAACGAATTTTGTACTTAAATATTATCAATATTTGAATTCTATTTGAATTTAAAGGGCATAATTTCAGTTAGGGGGAAAAAAGCTTTTGGCTCCTCTCCTGAGGCCACAAGAGGGCGTATCGAGTGCATAATATTACTTATGCACGTTTATTCAAAGCAATAAATTAACAAGACTATCTTTGGAAAAAAGTGCATAATGTTTAAAATGTTTATAAACCAAATATAATTAAGTTGCTTAAATGATTAGAAACAAAACAGCATCATTTATGTATGCATAGTTTAATACAAAGGACCGAAAACCAATGAAAAAGAGTAATTTTTAAAAACATGAGATGCAGTGGGATGGGGAGAAACTAGCCATAAATTTTTCAGACGTTTTTAAAAAGTTGAAATTTGCATTAATTTTACATGGCTTTCTAAACAAGCGAGACACAAGTGCAATGGTGATAGATGTCCCTATAGATCATGCGATACGTATGATGTGCATTCTGTGAGAGCGACTTGGTTTCAGTTTTGCTTTAAACAAGATCTTCTCTCCGTTGATCTCCGCAACAACCAGCAGCGCCTCATATAGTGGGTTCAGCTGCATAGGCTAACACAAACTTCAAATGCAACGACATCCTCATCGCATCTTGTGCGCCATTTAATAAGGCTGTCTGACGCACCCCAAAAATTAGAATGCAACGTTTTTGCATTCAAATGTGGATTTATTTTATTTTTTTAAATAAATTCGACATATTCAAAATTCAATTTTTTTTGTTGACAGCCCTATTTCAAAGTAACTGGCTGTAGCATTGTTTTTCTGAGAAACTGTTATCCTAGTGTGCTTTTTAAATATCTGCAAACATATGGTATTTTAGTACAGTAAAAAAAACAAAAAACATCCAGTACCATTTAATCTCACTAAACATTATTTGTGCTAAATCATTGCAGGTATGTAGAGGCCTGAGTGAGCTGCCTGCCTCTCCATTAGTCATGAGTGTGTGAGTGGCAGTGTTTCCCTAAGTAGGGAGCTGATGATGGAGCAGTGTGCGTGTGTAAGTGACTGACTCTGATGTGCTCTTGTTTGCAGACGTCCTCTCCAGCCGTCATGGCAGTCAGGCTGTGTGATGTGGCTTCTCTTCTGAGAAGTGGCTCGTGGGCAGCCGAGCCGTGGACTGGGGTTTGTGGGACTTTATTTCTTCTTTCATCACTGTCAGTTCAGTGTTTACAGTGTCTCACATCCTAGAGCTGTGCTGATTTTGGGTGTTTATCGTTAAAAACTGCATGGAAATGAATTTGATCAAATGTCATTTGAGCAAATATCAGATCAAAAGTGCAGTCAAAACCAAAGCATCCATCAGAATAATTGTTCAGAGGAGTCATTTGTGTTTGTAGGGTGAAGTGTGCAGTTAAGTTTAGGCTGTGATGCTGATCTGATAGTAGCATGAATGGATCCCCCCCAACCCCCCCCCCCCCTTTTTGATTGTTTTGCTCAAGTAGGGTACTATATACCAGGGGTTTTCAAACGTTTTGGAGCCAGGGACCCCTTACAGTGTTTAAGGCTAAAGTTAATGTGTGTGGGAGTAATTAACATAATATGATTGCTTTATTAGTGCAAATCAATCCCCATATTTTCCATAAAATAAGTGGCACCAGGTCAGGAAAAAAACACTCAAGTTGCATTGGTAAGTCGCAGTTTATTACATTCAGAAATAAAATATATACCGAAAATAAAACGAAACGCTAACAAACATTATAAACACTATCATATTTACATGATTAAAATGTAATGATGTTCAGAACAGAACAAAATGAAAAATATATGTATAAAATAAAAATAAATTATAGAGCCATTAATTACAGACAACATTTATTTTAAATGCCAAGCTTATAACAAACTTATTCAAACCTAAACTGAGTCTCGTGGTGGGCTCGCATACCTCTCATTCGGAATCGTTTCCATGAATGAAACGTTGCATGTAACATTTGGTTGCTAAACTATTATTTAATATGTAAAGAAGGCTTTGTACTTCTCTCGTGTCCCAATATCCAGCTAAAACAGCATCCTTCACATCCACAAAAATGTGTTTGAAAAAACTTCAGGATATAGCAAATGCTAGAACTTACATCAGCAGAAAGATATGATATCCGTCAGATAGGAGTAAGACCTCATTTAAACGGTGAAGGGGCTATTTTTAGTTTACTTTCAAAATAACAGTGGCACATCAGACTTTTTGTAAAATAAAGAAAACAAAATACGCTTATAGCCCCAGTCTCTGTGATTTTCTTCCTGAAGAGACATGAGAAATATAGACATCTTGAAGTGCCCACTTTTAAGTATTTGTTTTGCTTATGACATTAAATGCATAAGTTACTTTAGAATAGGGCTGGACGATATGGTCAATTTATATCACGATAATATCTCCTTAATTTTGGTCAAAACAGTATAATTCTAATATCGATATGAACTTATATATA
>JAFVLL020007749.1:0-33265 GCA_021397915.2 Tor tambroides | reverse complement strand
CTGAAACCAATATCTTGTGCACTAAAAATGTCTCAGTGTAGATTTTGGTGAGCTTAATAGGTACGTTTACCCTATTTTCATTATCAATAAATCTGTGTTCCTTGTGTGGGCTGCACAAATTTTATGATTAATTTCACAAAATTATGTCATATGAATAGTGCATGTCTCATATTTCTACTGCTGGGACATATATTTAAATAAAAACAAATCAAAACACTTTCTAAAATGATTATGTATTTCATCTGGTTACTTGTCATGTGACCTTTAACCAACATCAGAAAGAAATGAAATGGAAAATCTAAGGGGGGATTTCAAGTAAAAAAAAATTACTGCTAAAATTTACTGCTTTTTGGTTGCCCAAAAAAAAAAAAACAGCTCTTCAACAATGGCACCACAAAGCACATTATATCTATAGAAAGTTATATCTCTAGATCAGAGGAAACCATTTCCATCCAATAAAAGCACTTCCTGTAAAATTTTAAAACTGTACAATTCCTGTATGAAGATTGTTTCAACAACGTGGATCTCTTTTAAAGCTGATCTAAACAAGTCCATAGCTGTCAGAATGCAGAAGTCCCTTCTTGATCTTCTTCATAATTCTGTTGCAAAAAAGGGGGAAAAAATGCCGACAAGCACTATAAATGTTTAATGCCATGTTTCGTCCAAACCTCATCAGTGGTGTTGGCTAGGAAAGCAGTACTGACTAATCACAAAGCATCACTACAATTGTTCAAACCTTTATTCTCAATCCTAAGCATTAAAATTCAGTGCGTAACACTTTGTTCATTTCTAGGTAATTACACGTAAAATCTTCACATGGCTGATGACATAATAGTTTAAAATTCCATAGACTTGCAAAAAGGTGTCATAGAGCCATATCATAGAGACTTAAAGGTGTAGTGTGTAATTTTTTTTTTTTTTTTTTTTTTTCGCTGTACTGAAACATAAAAACACCATAATATGTTTGGAGATATTTAGGAAACATGCTAAGTTCACATACTTGTTTTTTTCCGAAAAACAATGCTACAGCTACTTATTCTACTTTTTAAATGTGTGTTCCATATCGGAATGTCTGTTTTTGTTTTGGTCTGTGTGATTCTGCCCACTGCCAGTTTACGCAATAGTATTTCCACACCCCAGGTTGCCAGTTGGTAAATGCCTCTTATTGCAGCTATGGACGCCAGCAAACGAACTAAGAGATCGCAGATTCTACCTGACCTAAAAAGCCTAAGTATCCATCTAAAAAGTCCTGTGATCAATGAAAAATCAACTAATCAACTTGCAATATAAGTAGGCTTGTTGCCTTCCATTATCAATTGTGCTCATTCCCATTGTGTGTCCTTAATCTGGCAACCTGCATGACTGTCGAGTCCGAGGAGAAGGAAGCAGGATAAACAACTCTCTCCAATATTTTGAATTTTGAACTTCAGTACCCATTTCAACCACTAGCCAATATTACATACTGCACCTTAGAGCAGTAGAAAACCACCTAGCAACCAGAACACCCTTAACAACCACCAAGAAACACCCTAGCACCCCAAAAATTCTCTAGTGCATTGGAAAAGTTTTGCACTGTGCACATTTTCCTTAGAAGATATAAAAATCTGGTTTTGGATGTTGTCTTGTTAGACTGTGGAAATGACTACGCCAACTCAGTCGTCGCGCATGCTAAGTCTATTATCTTTTCCTCTCTCCATAATAAAACACACTAAAGATGGAACAGATTTAAGCAAATTCTGTGGAGATACAACCTCATAACTACAATCAGATTGAGAGCTGCTGCAGAAAAGAAAAGAAAAACACTGGCAACGAAATGACCGGTTATATAAGTATACAATCAACTGGTTGTTATTGCAAAAAAGAAACTCTGATAGAGTGATCACAAAGGAGAAGCGTCTTTTTTGCGATAATAAGAAGATATTAACTAGTTATTAAGTAAGTAGAATAAAATCATTGTAAATAATTTTATTGTGTGAGATTAAAGAGTTCTAAGGAGGGAAATGAAGCAAGCAACAGATATACAGTTTAATGGTCTTCATACAAAAATACTGGACCACTAAATACCTGTGATTGGCCAATCAGAATCCATAGATTACTTGTGATGTTGATATGTGATGAAAAATGCACCTTAATATAAATATGCACTCTTTCTCTTCTGAGAGAGTGACCTTCAGCATAAAGTATGTGGTGATTTTGCTTGACAATTGAAAAGGAAACCATTAGCACACTGAGAGCCTATTTTCTCTTTGAAGGAAAACTCTTTTCTTTGCTGTGTTTGAAATACCTCTTCTATTTTTGGATACGACTGCTCAGGTTTATTGAAAGAGACTTGCCTTTCACCATCTGTTACATTTGCAGCATGTTTTTAGAAGTTCCACCACAATTGACAGTTTTAACAGACTGAATCAAGAGTATAAACTTTGTTACTGCAGTGTGAAAGAAGCCAATAACAATCCACCGAACGCAGCAAAGCGGGTCTCTGCACAAAGGACAGAGGGGGAAAGTGAAACAGAAAAGGCTGGGTGTGACAAGGCAAGTATGGAGGTTATCACGTTATCCGCTCCTTATGAGTGGCAATTATGCAAATATGAACTGGAATGGAACCAGGACAATTAGCCACAGTGGGTGTCTGTGCATATATTACAAATAAAAGGCCACAGTCAAAGGGCCGGAGAAGAGGGTCTCTCTCCAGTGAGTGGGCAGCAGCTGAACTGGGCGGGGAGGGGGACGTCTAATGACTGTACCGTGCTTTAGCTATTGTTTACATAAGACCAGGTGGTTTCAACAGACCACAGCTTGCGAGTGCAAACTCACTTTCATTAGCATTTTAGTAATATTTTAAAAAATGCTGAATTTGTGAACATTTGTGAAATGCTGAACTGTTTCCTTCCTATTTTAATATATTTTTAAATGTAATTTATCAGTCATTACATGATCTTTCCATTATGCTGATTTGGTCTCTTTAGAAACATTTCTTATTATTATTATTATTAACAATGTTAAAAAAAGTTGTGCTTTGATATTTTTGTGGAAACAGTAATACAGGACTCTTTGATTATTTAAAAGGATAGTGCACCCAAAAATGCAAATTCTGTCATCATTTACTAACCCTCAAGCTGTTCCAAACCTTTATGAATTTCTTTCTTCTGCTTAACATAAGAGTAGATACTTTGAAGAAAGTGGGTAACCAAACAGTTGACGGCAGCCATTGATTGCCATAGTATTTTTTCCAAGTCAATGGCTACCGTCAAAATTTCTTCTTCTGTGTTCAGAAGAACAAAGAATTTCATACATGTTTGGATCCACTTTAGGCTAAATGATGACAGAATTTTAATTTTTGGATGAATTTTCTTTTTAAGAATATAACGATGCAATTATTTAACATTACAAATATGTTTACTGTCACTTATTTATCTCAACTGAATGCATCGAGCAGAATAAAAAAATATCACTGACCCCAATAAGTTTTGAAATTAGATATAAATACAACAAAAGAGTTTGTATATACTCTGAGACCAAGAATAGCAAAAAAACCTTTGAGTTGAATTTTTGACAAATTATAAATTATTAAAATGTATCAAATAATAATAATAATAATAATAATAATAATACAAATAAGAAAATTTGTAATAATTTGTCAGTTTTCAACTTTTAAACCAAATCCTTTAAACTAAACCACTGCAAAAATCGAAGCATTTTCACTAGTGACTGTGCAAGAGGTAAACAAATAATATAATCGTCTAACATTACGCCAAATGTTCGGCCCTGAGGTCAGCGAGGGCGATCTTTTCTCTGAGTCATCGCTGAGGAGTTTGACAGTGTGAGCTCACACTGATGCATCTGCAGTAAGCAGACACCCCACATTACACATTGTCAATATGCAAAGCTTCAGTGTGCTCTATTGTGTGGCCTGCATTCTGTTCTGAGGCATTTGGTACACTTTTCATTGAGCAAAAAAAGTACTTACAATGCCATGGCGTAGCAAAGACCCAAACAAATGCATCGCAGAGTGAGTGGGACAAAGACCCACATTTCCCTCACAGACAACAGCTGCCCAAGACCTCTCTATAGAGACGGAGAACTGGATGATTCTTCCCGTACACACAGCATCATGAACTGCTAGTCTAACAGTCAGCTGGACTGGCTAATACATTTAAGCAGCAAACATACTGCACATCACTCGTGGAACTAGTATAGTTAACAGTGTAAGTCATCACTTAAATTTCCCAGTCATTCTAGTGTACCTGTATTTGTCTTTTAAACACATACCTTAGCATGTATAAAAACCCCTTAAAAACTAACATATCCAAATATCTTGAATCTATATCTGAGGCCTCTTTTATTATATGTTTTCAGTGATCCGATCTCTATCAGTATCACTTTACTATATAAACCAGCTGAACTTGCACTAGAGAGACTCTGACTAGATCGAACGAACGAACGAACAAATGCACAAACAAAAGAAAACAGATCACTGAAACATTTGGAGATTAGATCAGATTTTTAACACATTTGGCTAAGGTGCGAATGGTAATATGTAAGTGGTATTTTCCATTTTATTACTCTCACAGATAGCTGTAAATATATATCTATACAAGGTATATAAGATATATCACTATATCTGCATCACTATCTTCATACATGTAAATGACAGGTGCAAACACAACACAAATGATTCAACATGCAATGCAACTTAACTTGATTAATATAACTCTATTACCAACATGAAGAGCAGCAATACTACGCGGCATGTCCTCGCTGATGGTGAGCAGCGTGCATGAATGCTGATGGAAGGGCTTTTTCTATTATTTATAACACAAATGCTTCATTAGCTACTGATATCCACACAACTAATTTAAGAAAGCATTTAGAATAGACAGGCCTGAGGGGGAGGACAATTCCCTCCGGTTGATCGTTCATTCATTCATTCATTCTTTCATTTAAATAATAATTTTATTTATATGTACTCATACTTTATTTATTTATTTAGATTTAATAATATTTCTATTTTATGTCTTCATAATTTTATTTATTTACTATTTATTATTTAATAATATATTTATTTATTTTCAATAATATTTTTATTTCTATGTATTCATACTTTATTTATTTTGATTTAATAATATTTCTAATTGTATTTATTTGTTTGTTTGTTTGCTTATTTAAGGTGTTCATGCATTTAATGAACAACTTCAAGTATTGTGAGATACAATATTAGTTTATTAGGGAGTCATTGATACATAATAAATTACAGCGCACAACAAAGAATAGCTATCTCTCCATGAATACATAAAACAAACATTTCATTCAAAACAGCCCACGCACGAGACACGCAGCATGCACACTGCTGTTCACTTTACTGCCAGTGGTGTTAAGAGAGAGCCAGCTTGACAAGCAGTGAAAGACAAGCCTTCAAGGCTTTGAATCAAACTGACTGCGCTCAGCACTGCAAGCAAATGAGCGCTGCAAAAAAAAAGGCTGCCAGGCTGTCACTGTCTGAGTATGACAAGTGACAATATTTTCCCCAAAAATCTGAATGCATGCAATAAAGCTAGACTATGCATTTCATTGATCTGGTTGGTTAATTGCTGAACTAACTGATGAACTAATTGACAAGCTGATAATTTGGGATATATATTCGCCATGACCTGCATGCTAAGAGAGATTTTGCGTGCTGTAGGAATGACTTGGATGATGATGTAAGTATTTTTGCACAGAAATTGGTTTCTTTTTGCCAGCAGCTCTCACAATGCCAGCTTTTATAATCTATTAACCATTGTCTGCTCCCTCCCACAATGCTTTGCCCAGAGATAGGGAGGAAAGTTATTACAGCACTGGTGGCAGAAGAATCACAATTGTATTCCAAGACTCCTGAGTCATGTTCATGTAGAAAAAACATATTGAACAAAACCTATATGAAAAACAATATGGGAATTTCTTCTTGAGCACACTCACTTCCTCCATTTTTACACTTAGATTGCTTGCTGTCATCTAACACTGAAAGGTTGTTTCTTCATCGGAACAGATTTGGAGAAATTTTGCATTACATCACTTGCTCATCAATGGATCCCCTGCAATGAATGGGTGCCGTCAGAATAAGAGTAGAAACAGTTGATAAAAACATCACAATAATCCATAAGTAATCAACATGACAAAAATTGTATTAAACAAATCCATCAAGATGTTTTTCAACTTCAAACCCTTGCTTCCAGCTAAAATATAAGTCCTCTATCCATATTGCTTTCTTCAATGAAAATTTGTTTTGTCTGAATTAGGAGAGAAATATGCACAGATCGGATTATTATGATGTTTTTATCGGCTGTTTGAACACTCATTCTGACGGCACCCATTCACTGCAGAGGATCCACTGGTGAGCAAGTGATGTAATGCTGAATTTCTCCTAATCTGTTTCAATGAAGAGGAACATCTTGGAGTACATTTTTAGTAAAATTTTCATTTATGTGTGGACTAAATAAATAACTAAATAATTGAATAACACTGTTAAATGGAATCTTAGAAAAACAAATCTCAAAGTGAATAACATTTTACATACTGTACTGTGTTGTGATGCCTACTTTTACTTCCTACTGTTTTAAACAAATGCAGTTTTTCATATTACTAATGGTGTCATTTTATCCGAATCCTCATCCCAAAATATTCCTATAATTTCATCTCATTTGTATGCCTTTACCACAAAGTTTCCCTGTCGTAACTGTGCACTCTTGAAAATGAAAACCAGTGAACGCTGACAGATTTAAACCTCATGGATTACTGAAATTAAAAGAGAGAGAGAGAGACAAAAAGAAACAGCAAGAGAGGAGAGACACAGCAGTTTGTGTGGTCCAGCTAGTGGAGCTTGGCTTACGGCCCAGCCAGAGCCATCCGCGCATGCCATCCGCCGCTGTTTATCCTGCGCTGAGGATGAGAGCAGCTCTCATGTCTAAACTCCTCCAGCACAGCACTCATCCAGAAAAAAAAGCCAACCACCCCGACAGAATGTCCTCTCATTAAAAGGATTTGCCCATCAGGCCTAAAGAGGATGTCATAGCAACACTCATTTCACTCTTCCTACAGTCATAGGCAAAGAATGAAGCAAGAGACAGAGGTGACGATCGGGATTGGTGTAAATGTGTCAGGTTAAAGAGGCGTTACAAAATGCTTAAGGGTCATGGTGAAAGCAGGTGTCTGCGATGAAACACACACACACACAAAGCTCAGCCAGTGATTACAGCCAGGCTGCATTAATTAAACTAAAATCAAGGTCCCCACACCTTTAGACCACGTAATTGAATTTTTTTTACAAAAACGTGAAGATGAGGAATTATAAAAATAATTTTATAGAGCTTTTCTGTTTTCATTTCAGTTTATATTTTAATGTTTTGTTTCTATTTATTTATAACGTTTTAATTTCTATTTATTATTATTTTAGTATTATTCATGCACAGCTAATGTAATAGCTTACAATGCACAGGAAACAAGAAGAACTTTCAAAACGATCTGTTTTTTTAATAATCCGACCAGCCTGACATTGTTAAGCAACGCTGGCTTAGCCAATGGTGAGAGTTTGTGGTGGTAATTAACAGTTTTGCCAACCAATAGAAGATGAGGGGAGTGTTTGAAATCTGTGTGACCACAATTATAATTTTTGCAAACCAGTTTGGTGCCATTAGAGTTCAAAAATTAAACTTTTCACCTTAAGCCCCGTTCAGACTACACGATTTTTTTTGTCGGTTACGGTGACGTGAACAAGAAACATGTCAGACTATACGATGCTACCCGAGCTTTTCATCGCATGCCGTCATCAGGGGCGCCGTAAGGGGGGGAGGACGTGATTTCTAACGTGATTCTACCGAGGGGAACGCTAGAGCCCTGCATTTCAGCATTATATTTTAGACATCCATCAATTAGTGATGAAAAAAAATTGCGGCGCTGGTGGAAAACAACACGAGACCGTGCCGCAACTGTGAAGAGCGGCTCGACGGTGTTTAGAGTCCCGCAGCAGCAGCATGCGTGCCGTCAGCGCAGATGAAGAGTTCTGCGTTTAAATACACGCAATAGGCTGAAGCTTGCTGCAAAGCCCCAGCAAAAGTAATTACCATGAATGTGTCGGGGGGAAATAGTAAGGAGATATTTTAATTATTTACTAATAAACTAGTGTTTTCGTGTCAGTGTCGCAAAGATGAAGATGATGATCCTGATGCCATCTCCTCATTAGACGCGCCTTTACATCTTCAAGGATTATAATGAAAGAGTTTTTGTTTTCGATTTGATTTATTTCGTTAAGTAGTAATTTAAAGCTTTCTATAAATATATTTATCATGTCTGTGAGGCATGTATTCGTTGACTTTCGGTTCATTTTTGTGAACTCCTGTTCAAGACGTGACGGTGCATCATTGTTTTCTTTATTTTATAAAATACTGTGTATTTTATAAAGTTTTGTTGATATTGTGAGTGCACACAAATAAAAGTAGACCCTTTACAGTTCCGAATGATGTATTACTCTTACCTTTATGAGCAAAAATTACGGCGTAAATTGTTTCCATTGAAAAAAATGCAATTGATTGCGCTGGTGCCTCCATGTCCTGCGCTTTAACTTCCACTCTCCGCACAAACTAGGATGCAGCGCACTAGGTTTAACGTTTAAACATTGTTGTATGCTTGAACTGTTTTAGTATATCTATAGATTTTATTTTAGGCAAGTCCTGATGATTTGAGAAGGCTAAATTGATCAAACATGGCTATGACCAGCCTGCCGGTCTGCCGCTGGCCGCTTGGTCGTTACTTTAAGAAAGAAAAAACTTATTTAACGAACAAAAACAATGCCCCAAACGTTTTTCTAAATTAACTAAAAAAAACCCGAAACGAAATATAATCATTTTGCCATTACATACAAAACTGAACTATTTTAATAGCTGAAACAGTATAATCTGATTTGGGAGAAGGGGGTAAAACAAGGGGCTCAGGTCGGACTCCGGCTGGCATTCTGTTAAGCTGTCGGACACATGCCGGGCTAGGGCCTGAGCGTCTCGGGCCAGGGCCTAAATTTGAGGCAAATCTGGATTGCATGAAGAGGATGGTATGGACTGTCAAAGAGAACTGAGGTAAAATTGTTTTTATTTTACCTTTTTTTCACTGTGTCGCGGTAGTCCCTCATCATAAATGCAGGAGTATTGTTGCTGTAGCTCCACGAACATTTCCTCCATTGTAAAATTACACCCAGCAAGACCCATACCGTTGTCTCTCTTTCGTTTCGGCTTGTTTGAAAGCTGCGCAGTTACGCTCTGTGCTCCTATTGGCCAGTGTCATAGATGTGATGGAACCTTGTCGTGCATGACGGAAAACAAACATGCCAGTCTTTCTGTGCTGAGGTCGTAGTTATCGCAGAGGTACGCACTATGACACTACACGAGATGAAATCGATTGGAATCGTGAGTCCCGGACGCTTCATTGTCAAGCATTTAATCCCTAATGACATCCACAAGCAGATCGCAAGGGCAAAATCGGGCTAAAATCGTGTAGTCTGAACGGGGCTTAAGTTCACTCAGAAATAAAAAAAAAAACCTGTCATCACTTACTCTACTGTTGTTACATAAGACCCCATAAGACTTTTGTGTCTAAGTTTTGATGGAGTGGATGAACAAAAGTTTATTCAGACATTGTAATACTAGTCCATATAAATCAAGAAGCTTAATCAAGTCTTCTGAAGAGACGCAACTGCTTTATACTGTATATCGAACAGACTTAATCTAGACCTATATTCGCATATGTGACCCTGGACCACAAAACCATTCATAAGTTGCACAAGTATATATGTAGCAATAGCCAACAATACACTGTATGGGTCAAAATTATTGATTTTTCTTTTATGCCAAAAATCATTAGGATATTAAGTAAAGATCATGTTCCATGAAGATATTTTGTGAATTTCCTACAATAGATATATGTTAAACTTAATTTTTGATTAGTAATATGAATTGCTAAGAACTTCATTTGGACAACTTTAAAGGCCATTTTCTCAATATTTTGATTTTTTTTGCACCCTCAGATTCCAGATTTTCAAATAGTTGTATCTCAGCCAAATATTGTCTTATCCTAACAAACCATACATCAATGGAAAGCTTATTTATTCAGCATTGTGCATAAATCTCAATTTAAAAAAATTGACCCTTATGACTGGTTTTGTGGTCCACTGTCACATATAAACACTGATCAAATGGAAACTTACTGTACTTATTTAATGTCTGAAAACCAATGAAGTTTGTTTAAATGTTATTGCAAGAACCAAATTAGGTTTGTTGTTTCGTGTCAAGCATGTACGGTGAGCTGCTGTTTAGCATATTTGATGTGCTCTACTGTATGCATCTGAGTTGATATATATGAAGTATTATCCAAAGCCTAAATTAAATCTGTTCATCACATAAAAGTGACTGCGTCTCTTCAGAAGACTTACAGTAGATTAAACCTCTCAGTTCATGTGAATTACTTTCTCTTTTTATACATTATTTAATGCATAGACCTTCAATGGACAGACAAAAAGATGAAAATGAAAAATATTTTAATGCGTGTTTTGTAATGATTTTCATTTTAAAAAAAAAATCTTTAAATTATTTTTAGTGGACAACTTACTCCAAAAAGACAAAAAAAAGGTATCCAGTAAAGATACTTTCATGACTTTTCTCGGTCTTTTTAGAATTGTTTTTCATTATTTTTTTTTTTATTTTTTTTTTTTCGGATTTTAAATATTCTAGATTTTTTACAGCTGTGGAATCCCTGTTAAAATCTACAAATGTGGCTAAAATCCCAGTGATGGGAATACAGTTGCTGTTGTAAATGGTGATTTATTATTATCACTAAAAATGAAAAAAGTGGAAAAGTCAAAAAGGGTAGAATGTAGGGATGCACGATATTATCGGACTGATATTGGAATCGGCCGATATTGGCTTTAAATGTAAATATCGGCATCGGCCTGATATGAAAAATTATGCTGATATGTCGCGCCGATAAGAGGAATACATTAACTCACATGTGCTCAGGGTGTGCTAGTGATTAGATCATGTCAGCAGTGTGGCTCATTCTTGAAGCAAAGTTTAGTCTGAATGATGATTAGATTCACTGTTTTGTATTGCTGCATTTAATCTGTGAAAGCACGCACAGAATGACGCGTTCGGTCTGTGACAGACAGTAATAGCATGAGCAGCGGCAGCCTCCCCCGGGTCCTAACGCCTGCTCGGTAAACCTAGATAAATGTGCGCTGTATCCAATAGTTTGTGCGGAGAGTGGAAGCTAAAGCGCAGGACATGGAGGTAGAGGTCTGCGCGGGACTGTTTTTTAAGTCCCGCTCCCGCGAGGTTGTATCCCGCACCCACCCGCTCCCGCAATATATTCACTCTGTTCACCCGCTGTCCGCTTTGAATAATTTTCTTCCCGACCCGACCGTTCCTGCTAAATTTAGATCTCGTTTCCAGAATCACACATTTAAATTTCCTCTACTAAAAGAAAGAGAGATAGGATAACAAATAAAAGTGTAGTCTGCACAAAATTGTATTTATTTTATTCATCTTGTCAAGAGTCTTTTATTGACAGCAAAATGTTAAACGAATTTTGTGTCTTAAGACATTCGTTTAACATTTTCCTGCCAACACAGTAGGAAAAAAAGTGTCACTGAGAATATAAATATGTACAAAAATTGTATTCCTTATTTTTATTCGTCTTGTCAGGATACAATTCCTTTAACATTTACAACACAATAGGAACAAGTGTCGCCGAGGGAAAAAAAATGTAGGGTGTACAAAAATGGCCTATTATAATTTTATTCGTCTTGTCAATATACTAAATTTGTTTAACATCTTGCTGTAAACACAGTAGCCTAGGAAAAGTGTCGCAGAAGAAAAATAAATAAATTCGACATCTGTCATTTAAAATTATAGGCTAAGCAAAATATAAACAAAACCGAGTTGAACATACTTCAAGGACAGCGCATCCACACTTTGCTCCATCTTTATTCTGCTCTGTCACTCATCAACAACCTGCCTGTTCTGTCTGCGGCCGTATATTCGCTCACTGGTGGCTCGCATGTGGACAGGGCTGGGAAGGTTACTAAAATGTATTTACCACAGATTACAAAATACATTGTTTTATAAAGTAATCAGTAATGTATTTTTCATATCATTTAGGTTTAGTAACGTAATTCAAATACTTTGTATCATTCTTGAAATACTATGTAACAAGAGAAAACATACTTGTCTCATTTTTTTTTCTGCAATTCTCCAGCTGTGATCCTGCGGAAGAGTCTTGGCCACTCAAACTCTCCTTCAATTGTTATATTGTAGGACGATATAGACACACGTCCTCTTCCAAGCAGATTCATAACATTTTCTGTTAATTGGAACTTCTTAATTATTGCCCTGATGGTGGAAATGGGAATTTTCTTAAAGCCACTTTCTAATTTGTGAAGCTCAATTATCTTTTGCTGCACATCAGAAATATATTCTTTGGTTTTTCTCATTGTGATGGGTGATTAATTTGTAATTTGGGGAAGCCATGGCTGGATAATTTCATGTTCATAATCACACTGGTGTGCTCAGAATTGTGAATATGAATGGGAATATATTTCAGATATATTTTACTCATAAGAATTTCTAGGGGTACCAGTAATTGTGTCCAACATGTATTTGAGAAAAAACATTTCATAATGATATTTCCCCCATTTTTTTTAAAATAAAAGATCAAAAGGTTTAACAATGCACGTTTATTTTCACAGCCTTGTTTGATCATATTTATACATATTCATTCATTCATATTTACCAAGGGTACCAACAATTCTGACCACGTGTATGTGTGTGTGTGTATATATATATATATATATATGTGTATATATATATATATATATATATATATGTTTATGTATATGTATATATTTGTATATTTCTTTCAATTGAATTCTCAAGTAGCACCCACATTTCCTCTACATTTCCTCTTGGTAGCACTTCATGGCCTTTGTGGCCTAAAAAGCCTTTAATTGGATGATCCACAGGTTCATTAGTCTCATTCATCAGCCGTCAAATCAGTTATTTTTGTATTCACACAATATTCGTCTGACTGGGGTCCCCTGGGAAGAGCTGAGCCCCGCCTCACTCCAGGCTACTCCCTATGACATTGAGATTGGACACAATTGATGTGGCTCCCAAAAGGCTTGGTTGCCAAGATTCAAAACGAGGAATGTTTTTGGAACAATGAACATATAGAGGCTGATTTTCAATTGTGATTTTTCCATTGCATGCCAAGGTGGATGAAATAGAGAGCTTAAGAGATTTTGTTGGCTGTTTCAGAAACTTCCAAGAGCAAAATAAAGAAGCAACTTTCCTAGTCATGTAACGCATCAGATATTTCTTGAAATGTCTATCTAGAATTTTCTAGAATTAAGCTTTGCATAGTCTTCATGATGCAAAAATCACACTTATAGGGCCGGGCCATTCACACAGATCTTTTTTTTTTTTGCGGTTTAAAATGAAACACTTAGGGTTTTTCGTTTTTTTAAAAGCTGAACTTCATTTAACTTGAGTGCTGCATTTTAAGGATGGCATGTCAAAAGACACAAGCACAAAGTCAAATGTCCATCTAGCACATGTTTACTTAGAAGAAAGAATTGTGTATGATGTAATTGTAGCTCATAATCATATATTGCACAACACTCAACATTTTTTGATGTTATTTATTGTGGGTGTCTGATAGTGCAATCTCTTAATCACCAGTAGATAGGTTTATGTAATAGTTCAGTTTTAACAATGAACGGCTGCAACTTTTGCTAAGATGTAAGTTACCAGTCTGTACAGTCTGTTCAGTCTGTGCAATCGGATTTTCCTGTTGCCACTTTGTGCGACTTTTGCAATAAGCTCTCAGTTCCAACAGGAAGTGTTTCTAATTCTTAATAAGGCGATATGAGTGGTCACCCTCCCAATCACCGTAACATTAATATATAAGCCACTTTTTCAGGCACACAGCGTTATGAGACTCTCTGGCCTGGGTTAATTATCTAGTCATAAATAAATGCAATAATTATCTTTTAATTTATTTAAATACTTATTTTTTTTTATTATATTATAGTTCTGAACAGCAAAATTTGACTCTCTGGATTTATTGTTGAAGTGGTTTGGTGGTGTTGGCCCGATTTCTAACCAGACTGTCATTACACCAGTCGCCCAGGGCATCGAGGGCTTCCCTCGAAGGCTTGCATGTGCATTTGAGTATAAATAAGTGTGAAGGCTAGAGGAAAAAATACTGACAGTGGCCACACTGTGTTTAGCTGAACTGGAGCTTTCCAGCATTCTGCCTGTTTTTGTCATTTCCTTTCCCCTTTAATTGGGAACCTTTTTGATGTTTTGTTGCTAATTTCATCTGCTCCCTTTGTGAACCAATAATAATAATATTTCCATTCCAAATTAGCCCTCAGACTGCATATTAGTTGCACGTGTCATATTGTGAACATGCCTGTCATTCTGTTGGATTTTATGATGTAGTTATTTAATTTTAACTGTCATATCCTGCTTCGTTGCTAACTATTAGCAGAAACATTTAACATTTAATCCTGTCGTTTAAAGACAATTTTATCATCAACCATAAGGCTTGGGGAAAAACTTGAAACTTGATTATTAAACTTTCCAGACTGTCCAACCAAAGTTATGAATAGAGGAATGACTGTGTTATGTAGTGTCTTTATTGATGTGCATTAAATAAAAGTTAAGCTTGTCTGACATACATTTGTAGTTTTTTTTTTAAAAATCTAAATCTCTAAACCCTTGTGAAACTGTAGGTGTGAAATCCTAATTTAATTCAAATGACTACATTCACAAATATACTTGGAATTGTTGGAAAACTAATACCAAATAGATTTATAAAGTTAAAAGTGGGCTTTTTTCTGCTTTGCTAAAAGTTTATTCCCATTGTGACAAATCACTTAACTGACCAACACAATTTCTCTTCACGTTCCAGCAATACATTTTTCCTAAGCCTAACCATGATTTTAATTTGGGATCTGTAAAGAACCCAAATTCAACCTCAGAAGAGGCCACAGGGTTTTCTGATGACTGTAATCCAAATAAACTCATGTTTTGAGCGTGCTTCACAGCATATAAACAGCAACATGAAGAAAAGAGTCTAGAATTAAATAGATCTATCTGTGTATATTTCATTTAAAATGAAAATTGTTGTCATCTGCTTGCCCTCAATGTGCTCTTTTCAATGAAAGTGAGCAGGAAATATCAATAGGAGTAAAAGTCATGTAATTTGTATTAGACAAGTAATATATTTACACGTTTGTGTTAGCCTTAATCTGCATTTTTGTTAACAGTTTAGACTTGCAACTAAAGGCAAAATCAAAAACTGTTTGTCTGACTAAAGCTGTATGGCCTATAAAGAGTGTTCAGCACCAGTTTTAAACCTTCAACAGGAGCAGAAGGGAGAGAGAAAAAAAACACTGTGTTGTGGTTGGAAAGACAAAAAAAATCCCCTCTTTAATTTTAAGATGCATGTGCAGATAATTCTACAAAAGCTGCGCTACTAAAGTGGAACGCTTGAAATATTATAAACAGTGTAATTAGAAGGCTTTTATGTCATTTATAACACCAGACTTAAAAATAGAAAGCATGCGAGTGTGTATTTGTGCTGTCTGGCTCACGGATCAAGTAGGCTCAAGTAAATTGCTGTTGTTACTGTTAGCATGCAGCTGTGGTGCCAGTGTTTCTGTATTGACCTATTACAGGGACTGTGATTTTGCCAAGTACTTGGATCAAAATCCTCTTGGTGGTCCTAGAACAACTGTCAAACCTAGTCCAAAAAACCCTACTCACAACCTTTCCACAACTAACCAGCTAACAGCAGCCTTGACTGCATTCACCTCAGCAACATATTAGACTTTTTTTTAGGGTTATTTAGGTTGTGTTTTGATACATGGCTTTTGTGATTCAGCTCTTTGTTTTGCAGTTTCAGCAGTTATTAATCTCTGCATTGTAACTACAAATGAGTCTGACGTGCTTGTCACATTTGACACTAATAACTTTCTATGGAGAGAAACTGTTATTGTATGAGGCAGTCTTTAGAAAACACTTGTATATGTCAAAACTACATTCATTTTTTGGCATCTACGGTGCAAGTGACCTGTCAAATTACAGGTCCTCGGACACTCTTCAATGACTGGAGAACCCGCTCATGAAGGCCAGAGAACGATAATGTTATTTCTGCTCTGCAAATAATTCCCTTTTAAATTTTGATGGTTATTAAAACCTAAGACTAAGTTACTTTTTTTTTTCCAGTAGGATGTTTCAGTAAATGTGTTATACAGAGGTATTTCCCTGATATCCACATGGTGGTTCAAAGCTCTGTGCTATAAATTTGTCCAGTGGGTATCCTGGACTCTTTCAGTGCTGGCCAGCTCTACGGTTTTCTCAAGCCAACACACGCTTTAAATCAGACTCAGTGTTTTCTACCACTGGTTTGGGCCCATAATGTCTTGATTGTTTCCCTCGAGTGAAATTTTCCCCCGTTGAGAATTTTTAGCTGGTGACATTTTCCATTTTTGGGACTGCTCCCAGAAAAACAGTGTTAACAATGATGAGACTCATACCTTTATTTAATATGGATTTGATACATTTAAATGAAAAAGTATTATTATTTTATATTATTATAATTAAAATGGCAAATAATACATTCATGGTAAACGATAATATAATATTAAATAATCACATTTTTATTTCATGATAAATATAACTAATAATATTTTAAATAAGTGATAAATAAATATGCCTATTGACAATAAACTAGTCCAAACTGAATTTTTGGACTATGCTGTTAGTTACAACCCAGACAAAGCATTAAAATGTGTCTGTGTAAAGCATTAAACAGTGCATGAGCTCAAGACTCAGGCGTTTAGTGTTTGTGCTGCTCTCTAACAGTAGCCCACAAGGAATGCTGGTAATTAGCTCTGTAATCACAGGCTTTGGAAAATCTGCAAAAATACACAGCTGATCTCTGTGTGAAAGGGTTTTATCTGTGGTTTGTGGCAGTTTTCTAATGTGTGATCAGCAGCTGTCTTCTTTTTGTTCTCAGTGATAAATATCATAGCATGACCACAAATTAGGACCATATTGAGCAATAAATCCAAATGAACAAAACTAAAAGTTAGATACTGAGAGCAGGTTAACAATTAACGACATATATGTACAATATATCTGTGTAATATTGAAATCATTTGCTGTCAGATATCAATGTTCTAAGGCCAGATGATGATAAATTGATTTTAGTAAATCGA
Source organism: Tor tambroides (assembly GCA_021397915.2). Classification (NCBI taxonomy): domain Eukaryota; kingdom Metazoa; phylum Chordata; class Actinopteri; order Cypriniformes; family Cyprinidae; genus Tor; species Tor tambroides. Next base: position 15,963 of record JAFVLL020007749.1, on the reverse strand, counting down.
TCCAGTTTTATAACATCCAAATGTTCTTCTCATTTTTTAAAATGTATGTCATCCCACATTGTTTTATCTACCACAGGTGTGTGATACGAGACAGAGCGGATGAGATCGACTGAATAGATTGGCTATGTTTGGAAAGATGGTTGGATGATGGTGGTGACGATAAGAAAAGCTTTGCAGGTGAAGGTACAGTGGATCAGCAGTGATAATAACATTCCCAGCATTCACATTCCCATGTTATGCAATGTTTAAGCACATATGGGCCTCTTGTTTTGATCAATTCGTTGCTTTCAAACACTTCCATTTGGGAGAAAGCTGGAGGAATGTGCGCAGATGTCTTAGATCAAGGTGTGATATTGCACATGTGGGACTGTAAGAGAACACAGAAAGGTTTGATGGAGACTTTACAAAAACTTTGGTTTCATTTCAAAAGGTGAATTATTGGAGTGTCACCAGAGGTACAATTGTTTGAATTCAACCCATAAGTGGAAATGTGGCTTTTATAAGTATATTGTGTAATAGCCTGGTTGGAAAACTGACATTTTTTTTTTATAAAGAAAAAAGAGTTTTTCTGGATTGTTTTGCTTTTTGCAAACGACACTTAGGTCAAAGACAAATAAAAGTGTCCAAGATAAAGAAAAGGAGGAGTATTAGTTTAAAGCATGCACCGAGTTCCATGTTGGTTTCATTTGGGTTGAAAAAAAATAAATAATTGGAAGTTGAAATTTAGTAACTCTAAAAATGTGCTAAAATATCATGTCAAGTAAATATTGAAAACATGTATTTTTATTATTTTTATGTTATATTAAATTATAAATTTTGTTATTTGATTGATCAAAAATACAGTAAAACATTAATCTTGTGAAATATAATTCAAATTTATATATATGTATATGTATATATATATATATATTGTTTAAAATAGGTTTAAATTATTTCACATTGGATTTACCAAAATGCATTTTATGATTTTTTTTTTTAATGAATGTCATAGTTTAATTTTTTTTCTTCCTTAGGATATCAGAATATTTGTATCGGTGACGTTTTTTTTTTTTTTTTTTGACCATGCTTTAGAGAAACAGTGAATTTTAAAAACATGCTTGTCATAGAAGAGGTGTATTCAATTAATTTTATGTATAAATTGCATTTTTTGCTTATTTTTGTATAAATTCAAATAAAAAAGAGCCAACCTCCATTGTCAGGAAAAACTGCCATACTCTCTTCATCAGGTCAGTGAAATGAATACTGATTTGAATGTCTAAACATGCACAAACCAGGTGTTCATGTACAAAGAGTGTGTTGACAAATTTTCTATAGAGCTCTCACCTGGTGGGCACCATTCTGGGGTTTGTAAATCAGCAGAAATTTCCCACAGCGGGGACAAAGACTGCGCTATTCTCTTTCAGTGCCTGCTCTCGCTAAGTGTAGAAACTGGATCAATAGATGGTGTTGATTTGAACAGTGGCTACAACAGCAACAAGTATTTGTTTCAGTAAAGTAGCTGTTCAGACAAAGCTCTGGTTTCATATTAAAGTAGGATATGCAGCGTTCTCCTTTGAGCGACTGAATCAGATGGGCACAGCTGCAGAGGAGCAAGTGTTGGCAGTGTTGTAGGTCTAATGTTCATTGTTCAAGTGAGAGGCCGAGGAGGATTATGTGTGTGTGAGTGTGTGTTTTTTTATCTCCCCCAGCACTATGTGTTGCTGTGAGGTGTTCGCTCCAGCCTCACTCTCTAAAGGAGCTCATTCATGCATCTGAGGCAAAGAGACCAGCACTCCATAATCTCACATTTCTGTGGGCCTTTTGTCCGGCCCTGCAGAGAGTGCTGGGGAAAGAGGGATGTGCGCAACCCAATATTAGCCCTCATGTTTGTTCACTCGCTCCTCTGTTCTTCGATATTATCATTGCTAGAATGGGTGAAAGTGCCATGGAAACAGAACAAGTATTAGCGTGATTATTCCTATTACTAATGAAATATATATATAAACTCAAACTATATATTATAAGCCATATATGTTTGATTCATATATAGTTTAATTTGATTTTTTAAAAATAATTTTAAATATGCTATATATATATATTCAAACATTTCATATTATATAAGAATTGAACTAATTGTATTATTTTCTTATTTATTTAAATTTGGATTTCTATATTAATATAAAAAGATATATTAATATTTACATTAAAATGCTTGTTTTATATATAGTTTAATTTGAATTATTTTTAATATGTCGCATTTGCTATATATGTGCTAAACATATCTAATAATTAAAATAAATAAAATTTTAATTTAACTTTTTGCATTAAAGCTTTAAACAAGATTTAAAAAAATGACTGAAATATAATATAGAAAAATAAAAATGTATATATAATGAAATTATTATATATGATATAAAAGTAAAAATTATATATAATTAATAAAATTTAAAATTAAAAAACAGGAAAAACAAGGGCACAAATATATCTCTTTTTGAAATGAAGCTTTAAACAAGTTTAATAAAGCTTTTAAACAAGTAGACAGTGTAATTCTTTATCATTTGCATATATGGAAACCAAAACATTTGCAGGGTAAATATTGTGGCACAGAGGCATCTTTCAGCTGTCTGTGGTGGTCACTTATAGATGGGCTGCCGTCAGATCCCTAAGAAGTCCACACTGTAAGTTGGCTGGAACTTATGCAACACGACACCTCAGTTCATCCATCTTGTCCAGACAGTCTGCTCTGCCCACTGTTCAAACACTGGAGGATCTGGCTTCAGAGCTCAGCTAACAGATGAGTTAACAGAAAGGAATCTGAGGTGATTCACCCAGTGTGTTACTGCAGATCATCAAAAGACAGTTTTCTAAGATAAATTGACTTTAAATCAACTCATTGTTAATACTGAGGAGACTGGGGTTGGTTGGTACGGGGTTCATTTCTGGTTCATATTAGGGTGCAGTCACAGATACATATTTGCTCTCTTGGCCCACACTCATTGGGTATTATCTATGCATTAAAAGTCAAAGCCTGTGGCGGTAAGAGCATTTTTTCCCCCCTTTTCTTCTTGCAGGTTATTTCTGCACACCAGTAGATGGCGACAAGTGACTGTCTTTATAAGTGACTGTCTTTATAAGTCCTTCAACGGATTTGTCAAGAACACTGGTTTATTCAGGAACAAACTGAGTGAGTCATTGAATCTGTCACTCAGCCAATTCATTCAAGAACATTGATTCATTCACTACTACGTGTTTGTCGGAAACATGACATTTGATTTTCTGTGGCTTCCTTTGTAACCATTTTTGCTGCAGGAGTCAAAATCAACAAAAATACCTGACCATTTTTTGTCTAAAATGTTAGTTTCTCAATATTACTGTTTAGTAGCATTTGCACAGAGCATCTGATGACCAGTGTTGTGCAATATCTCCCCATGCTTAGCGAGTACTGTATGTTTATAGAAGCTGTGAAACCTGATACAGTTTAAAGAGATGCAGTTTACTTTAATATGGACATGTGTGTCATAATATAGTCCTCAAACTGTGTTATGCTATGGAAAGCAGTTATACAGAGAGCTCGTCTGTTCTGTCAGACCAGAATGAATGTGTCCATTTATGACTTGCATTTTTCCTCAGGGTGACTGAAAGTGGCGATCTCTGCACGCGTGTAATGCTTCTCAGCTGTCTGTCACACAGCAAGCGTATGATGTCACAACCTTGTCCAGCTTTTCCTGGGCTTGAAACAAAATGGAAAAGCAAATACCTGTAGGTGTAACATCCACTCTCACGCGATGTCAAGCAGGCTGCAGGAGAGCACGGTCAGTACTGGGATGTATGCATATGACAGTCGAGCCTGGTATTTCACACATCAGTGAAGTGTGGCTGTAAACGGTAACAACATTGCCTTGGTGAAGCCTCAGTCTTCCTTTCACTGCTCAGCAACTATTCAGTCCTAAAATTCATCATCTTGTGCTTTTTTTTTAATATTCTGCTCAAATACTGCTCAAATGAGAGAACTTTGAAACTAAACTAGGTTTTACTGTTGTATATAGATATGTTTGGTGGTAATATCTGATTTCTGTGGAATAGAATACATGTCTGGTAAGTCTCAGAGTAGACTGTTAGGTTAGGTTTAGGGTTAGTAGAAGAAGTTGACATGTACTTGCAAAGTTTCTTATAGTTGTCTTATAGTCTTATGTTGTGGACCCATCAAAATAAAGTGTTAGAAGATATTAACAGACAGTCTACTAATACTCTAATGACTGCTTGTTACTTACTGTTAGAATGTCTAAAGTGGACTATCAAAATAAAGTGTTACCAAAATATTAGATGAAAACTAAAACAAAAACTAGAAGTGTTGACTCTGCAGCCAAAGAAAATAAATCTAAACTGAAGTACTAAAATTAATTCTAAAACTGACTGGGATGCATGATGTATATGCATCATATTAGTTAGCAGCCGATATTAGAGATTTTTCATTTTTGATATCAGGCAGCCAATATTTGGGTATTCAGATGTTTAATACTATATACTAATTTCTGCTACTTTTACATGTAGCTGACATTTGCTGCCATTTAACACAATTTTTAAAAAAAATTGGCCATTTATCGGTTAAAGGCCATAACACTGATACATCCTTTTTTTAAAAAAAAAAAACATGAAAATGTATCACTGTGTATATTAGATGTTTAACATATGTATATAACATGTGTATGTGTATACAAGTTGTTTAAAGACTGTATTTGTCTTTATACTTGAAGAATACAATTTTATGACCAGCTTATACATGTGTAATGTAAATCCAAGGGTTCATATACTTTTTCCTACAACATTCACTTTCAAAAATAAGCATGAAAGTCATCATTCATCATACGTGCTGTTTTATTTCCACATGTATAGCAGCTTTGCCTGGTGATTTGATCTGTTTGTTTGCTGTCTGATACAGTACAGTGGTGGGAGCTGCATGAATTACAGGATCCGTTTTAACCATGAGTTAGCAGGAGCTCACTGCAGGAAATTAAAAGCTAGAGCAACTTCCTTTCAACTTCCCGCATGGCCTCTCATCTCGTGCCAGTGCCTTAATGAATAGTAAATTATTAGTCTCCGGCTTCCTTTTTCACCACAGACAGTTTACAGTAGACGTTCACCTTGATTCATCATGGAAAACAACATTTTATGCTATTGTACACTCAAAATAAACATATGGGTGCACTCTATACACAGTGGTTTCATATTGGTCAAATGGAGTAACAAAGACTGTCATTACAAATGTGAGAATGTTAGACAGCAACTAATGGCTCCAAATTACTACAATAAAGCCACAATAGCTGTAGCTTTCTGACACCTTCAGACTAGGTGTCATATAATACATTTCTCATTCACGTGATGATTTTAAATCATGACATCAATGTCAATGCTAATTCTGCTCTGCAGTCAGTTACTAATCAATCATTCATTTATATTATGTTTATTTATTTTCATATATTTCATGACATTAAAGATGTTACAAAATATTTCAAAGATTTTCAACATTGATAATAACAAGAAATGTTTCTTGAGCATTAAATCCTTATATTAGAAAGATTTCTAATGGATCATGTGACTGAGACTGTAGAAATGGCTGCTAAAAATTCAGCTTTTTCATTAGAGGAATACATTGCATTTTAAAATATAATCTGGGAATATATATGACAACACATTAAAATAAAAAAACTAATTTTGGTGTCAAACTGTTATACTTGCCCAGCTAAATTACTCCCCAAGTCTCAAATGTTATATAAAAAAACTCAGCACACTCACTAAATTTAAAAACAATTCAAAAGTAGGAACTAAACCTCAGCCTGCAGTATTACTGTTTTTACTGCCTCGAAAAACAACCTCAAGATTTATATATAACCAGACAGTACCTCAGACATTTTGAATTTACAGCTTCTATTCATATGGCAACAATGTCATTTTTATTCCACGTATATTTAAGCCGTAAATATGAATGGGAGGCCTGACCACCAAGAACACCATGAAAGTTATGGAACACAACCAGAAAGACTTAGAAGTGGACTTAAACCTTCAGTAAGCAGATCATCTCCGTAACATATATCATGTTGAGGTCCTTCTTACAGTTTTTGTCTGTTGGAAATTTGGACAACTAATACAAAGGCCAACTTTGCAGTCTTGTGCCCAGATTTTCTCTGGATCTCCACAGTAACCCTGATATCTTCTCTGATCCCTGGCCAACATGATATGAATGTGTTTACAGACCCACACCTGTCAGACGAGCACTAAATCACCCAGATCTGGGTTGAGTAAACCCAGAATGCCACACTGTGTGAGTCAGGGAGGTTCACGCTTTCCCCACGGGCGGGTGAGGAATTAGAAGATTAACCCTGAGGAGAGGCGCTGCTGCAAAATTCCACACTCCTACTGAAGACATGCATGTCTGTCTTTAGAAGAAGACAGTGGACTTGTCTCAGCCCTTAACTTGGAACTAACATTGACCTTGGTCTACCATATCTATTTTTAGTGTCTTTTTAAGGCATTTATGCTATGTTGCTGTTTGCTTTCAAGCACATGTTGGGGCCTAAGATGCACTTTATGAACTTTTGTTTTATAATTGCTTTGACCTTTCGTGCCACGCACAGAAAATTTCAGTCTTTTAGACATGCTGTTGCACAACAAAAAATCTCACGAGACACAAACATGCAGTAATAAAAAGCAGCCAAAGCCAATAAACATCAGTTTTACAACGTCTATCATCTGTTTATTATTCTGAAGTACGTACCAAAATAATCGCTATATGTAAAAATAGCATTTTGCATTGTGTAACTAAGTAAAAATGTTTACAGTCAAGCATCACTAATTGTACAAAAATAACAACACAAAGATACAAACAATGAAGAACAGAACATCCTCACGTCAGTGTGCAAACTGTTTATACAGATGGAAATGCCTCTTTCTCAGGTGGCACTCCATGATAAATTATTTAAATAGCATTTATCTACACACACAAATGAACAGTCTTACAAACAGAGACAACAATAAAGCAATAATTTATCAACTTAAAAAAAGTACTGGACATTTGAAGCACTGGCAAATGTATTCCTTAAAAAAAAAGAAGTGTGTTTTACTCTATTTTCCATTGGGATGTGGGGCTGGCTGTTTGTTCTATATACTATTTACAACTTGTGCTACAGTAGCAATAAAGCAACCAATCTGTTTTCTTGAAGCAAAGGAAAAAGTACTTAAAAGCTTTTGCTTGATCAAATTACAAAACAGCAATGAGGTAATATTTGTACATTAAAGTTTTCCTTTATCTCTCTCTCTACAGAAAAGGCAAATGGGTCAGAAGATCATCTCCTTTGGAAGTGACGGATTCTTGACCGGAAAGGTTTGGATGAGTAGTTTTAGACACAACATCGGTTAAGAGATTTATTTTTCTTTTAAATGTCGAAATAGTTGTTTTAGTGAGGGCAGTCTTTGGAAATTCCCTCATTTGTGCTTTTTGAAGCCAAATCACCGCACAGTCTTGCCAAACTCAAAAAGTGTTTTGTAAGTGCTACATAAATATATATAGAAAAAGTCTAAAAGAATCATCTTTCCCTAAGAAATTAGCATCTCAAATAAAACCTCACACTAGAGTACTTGGTAATCTAGTATCCAGATGTGGCGAGTCTTTAAACCTTGGTCTGTCTAATTCCTCTTCATACAACCTTTCATTTTGCCATTTCTAATGAATATGTTAAAATGGTTTAACCATCTAGCCCTGAGAAAACTATGCCCGCTAAACCATAAGTTATCTCCCGCCAGACCTTAATGGATGTTCATGATACTTCAGATGTGACTTTGCCAAGCGAAACTTTAGATAGACAAACAAAAATTTAGATAAAAATCAATAAATGACAGATTTGTCCTCTAAAATCACCTGCTTGGAATACAAAAATAGTATTCTTTTACTTATACAATGTTTTTAAACCATTTGTTGTTGCTTCAATATCTTCACAATGCTTTGTTTCTAGTCAAGAAAACAGTTTTGATAAAATACTGAATATTATAAAAGCAATCTTTTTTAAAAGGGTTGCGCTCTCTCTAATGGAGCCATAATTTGGACAGCTTTTCAAGAAGAGAGCATGAAAACACATGAGAGAGAGTAAAGGTTTTGAAGTGCATAGCTGTCTGTTGGGAGCTCTTCCCACACAGAGCCGAATGAGGTTTTTCAGAGAGAGATCGCAGTCTTCCCAATTAAGCAAAGCGAGGGAGACTTTTCTTCTGCTCTACCTGCTAATGGTGGAGGAGTCCAGATTCTGAATCAGAAGCCACCTGGTTTCTATCCCAACCAGTGACGGTTACATTGAAATTGACTACCTGCTTTCTCACTCCACCAGTGTGTGAGCGGCAGCAGAAAAAGTAGCGTCAAATCTGTCCCTGGACTTTGCCTGGAATACATATTTATATGGAAAGATGCATTCTTTGATGAACTTCATGCCTGTGCAATCACGCATCTGAAAGGGAACAGAAAGACAGGAAGGGTTAATACTGAAAAACAAACTTTTATTTGGATGTCTAAGCGATGTCTTGACGCTCACCTCTGCATTCATATTTGAGGTCTGAGAAGTACACCATCTCTTGTGAGAAAACAAAGAGACCTAGTCTTCCTCCTGCATATGTTTTGTCATAAATTCTTCCAGAATCTGCCATGATCTTTTTGCCTTCATACATGACCACTCTGAAATATATATAAATATGATTAATACAATACATATGAATAAGAGTTACTTCCAGAATTCCAGTTTTAATGATCTTTTTAGCAATACCTTATGTGTCCAGTTCTTGGTCTATGAGTCAAATGCCATCTGTAAGCAGTAAAGTCCTTCCATCCCACATTCTTTGGGTCGTGCCACAGTGTGCGCACCTAAAATGGATCACATACAGAAATGTTGGCATTCATATGAAGGGTTTCAATCCGGATTTTATCACAGCGAACTTGGTGAAACGTACCTGTCCTGGAGTGTCTCCGGTGTGCCACAGGGCGTTCCTCAGATGCTCGCCTGGCCCTGTGGTGGAGTTAACCACTTTGATTGACAGCCCTGAGTAACCCTGTGCCTTTGTAGGTGAGCTGGACCAGTAGGTCTGTGTGATCTGCTTCCACATGACCACGTAGAAGCGAGAGCTGGACTGGTATCCGAAAACGAAGCCGGCATAGTCATCATCCCTCTCCGTGTTGATGAAGAAAGTTCCACTGAAATCAACTGAATTGAACTCATCAAAACCTTTAAAGAAATTCAGAAAAAAGTCAGAATTGATGTAATTATATGTATTTTTAATTTATTGGCTATACATTTTTTCTTTTTGATTAGCTTTTAAAAATTGTGGCCATTTTTATTTTAATTTGGTTTTAATTTAGAAAATGGTTTGGTATAGTTTTCGTTTTTTCTAGTTCTATTCATTTATATTTTATTTTTCGTTCACGAATAATGACCAAAAAGTTATATTAAATATTGTCTGTTTCTCCAAGCTAAGGTACTATGCAGGATTTTCTTAATTTATAATATTAATTGATATTTTACACACCGCTAGGTATTTTGACATGTGTGAAAGTTATTTCTATTTATTCTTGCTTAGGTGTAATTTAATTCTCTGGGTTTTTTTTTAAATACTGAACTTACCAACAGCAATGCCAGGGTCGCAGTTGACTGTCTGAACCAGTTCTTTTCCTTGGTGACGAACCACCCAGTTGGGGTCGATCTGAGAAGTGCCCTTGGGATCCAGAGGAACCATCTGGAATTTGCGGAAGTCTGTTTCACTGATGTCAAAGTTCTCAGGACAGACATCATAGATATCCAGGACATTGTCTTGGTCAAAGTCATCTTTACAGGCATCACCACGTCCATCGCCTTCAAATGGAAGAAGTTTAACCAGTAAGTATAAACGTTTACATTAATGAGCGCAATAATTATGAATACTCAGATGTAAAACTGACCATCAGAATCCAGTTGATCTTGATTGGGAACCAGTCTGCAGTTGTCTTTGTCATCAGGGATGCCGTCATTATCATCATCGTAGTCGCAAGCATCTCCTTTACCATCCTTGTCATGATCAGCCTGGTTAGCATTGGGGATGTACGGGCAGTTGTCCAGGTTGTTTTGGTGACCGTCCTCATCGATATCCTGGTTGCTGTCACATTTGTCTCCGACACGGTCAGAATCGGAGTCGACCTGTTGGAGTGAAAGAGTAGAATCTTTAAATGCCTTTAAAACTCTATGGCTTTCTTAATTAAAATATTCCCACCAGAATGGGTCTTTATCTAAAAGGCACAAACTTCTGTCTTAGTTGGCCTATCTGTATATTCTTTTTCAGAAAGCAATCTCATGTTCCTGAAGCTTGGCACTACCACAGTCGCATTTCAGCGTCTAATGAGGAAAGGAGGGGTGCATTCCTTCTCTTCAGTTAACCATGGCACAGGTGTGATCCGCAGGGATTGAGTGCCGACAGGGCATGCATAAACCCACCGGCAAATCTCTCGCTCCTCACTAATAACCATTCTTTACCTCCACATATCCTTTGGGTTAACTGAACACTAGTGAGTGTCCCTGAAAAGCCTCCTAGTGCTTTATTGTGTGGCTTTGGATTCATGGAGAGGAGGATTTACTCCTCCCATACATAGCTTAGTAAAGACTGCGACTACCCTCTGGGTATTTTTTTTGCAGTGGCTCTGGAGCTGAACAGAACAGCTCATAGATCTCCGTGGATTATATAATGGTTTGAAACACCTGTGGCATTCACTTACTCGTTTAAGTCTCACATATACATACCTGGTCGGGGTTGTGTTCCAGAGGGCAGTTGTCACACTGGTCACCAACTCCATCGAGATCAGTGTCTTTCTGGTCGACGTTGTACAGATATGGGCAGTTGTCGTTCTCATTCAAAATACCTGTCAAATAGAATGAAATAATGGTGAAGACTGATTGAAAACACACTGGAAAAAGTGATTCTCACGAAACCTGTCAAGAAAATATCCAGGTCATAATTTACTGCACAATTGAAATAAAGAATAAACAAAGGAATAAAAAATAAAAAGAGTAAGAAATTAATTATATTTTGCTGAAGATTTTTTACATTGACGTTATTATGATTTTATGTTTAATATTAATATTTTTATTATACAAAAATATATTTTTGTTCTCATATTCTCATTACTTTAATGCCAAAAAATATTTTTTATTATATTCTCATTACTGTAATGTGAAGAAAATTATATTATTTAAATGGTAGACTTTTTGTAGTAGTTTTTGTACTGCCTTCAATTTATGCATTAAATAAATAGTTTTAAATAAAAAAAAATGAAAATTATTAAAAATGTAAAATAATGAGAGTGTTAAAAGTATTACAGTACTGAGAACTGGTTTTGTAAAATATGCGTCTTTATGCTAAATAAAATGATTTATTATGGAGGGAAATAAGGATGTTTTCTTGGCAGGTTAATCAAGGAATGTCCATGTATGGATAAACAAATATATCAGAATTTCGTACCATCTCCATCAATGTCCACAGCACAGGCGTCACCTTCGCCATTGTTGTCAGTGTCGGTCTGGTCTGGGTTGCTGTTGTATGGACAGTTATCGCAGCGGTCTCCCACGTCATCGCGATCGTAGTCGTACTGTCTTGGGTTGAATATGAGTGGGCAGTTGTCCTATTTTAAAAAGACCGCAGTTCAGATGGAGAAACATATGGCAAATAACAGTCAAGCAATTCTCCACAGGGCCCACTCACACGAAGGTTATTACTTTTAGATGTTAGGCTTGTAATTTGGCTGCGGCTGTGTAGGTCTATTTAGAGGAGCGCAACGATAAAAGCGGCCTTATTTTAGGAATTGGACCAAGGATAATATTGGATTAGCAAGATACACTGCAGGTCTTTCAGAAAGGTACTTCTTTGGTGGAATTTGAGGTTTGTCTCCAAGAGAAACTGAATTTACTTTACACAGCAATTTTTCCACACCTCAGCCTGTAAGCTATGTAAAATTTGGGTGGCTTCCCTTTCTTCATTCATACTCGGTGCAAAGTGTACAAAAAGTCACTTGACTGGAATGAGCATCTGTGGAATATACTGTATAGAGATTAATGTAACTATATTTTACCCTGTCATCAGGAATGCCATCGTCGTCATCATCATTATCACAAGCATCACCAACTCCATCCTTGTCATAGTCCTCTTGCCCAGAGTTGGGAAGATTGGGGCAGTTGTCCTTAAAAAAATAACAGTAGTATATGAATATAAATAATAGCCACAATGATGTTATTTGTATTTTTATAACAAATAAAGCCAATATATGCCAACCTTCTTGCAGTGATAGGTTGCATTCTCGACACACACGAGGTCAGCATTAGGCCAGCCATCGAGATCAGTGTCCTCTCCACAGATGTGTCCATTTCCAGCAAAGCCAGGTTTGCACTCGCAGCGGTACATAGGGTCTGAAAAATGGCCCAGGTAGTTGCAGCGAGCATTCTTATTGCAGTCGTGGCTTCCATCGAGGCAGGGATTACGAGGCGTGCACACCTGCAGGAAAAGATAAATCAGTCAGCGCACATTAGTTCATGAGCAGGTGCAACGTTGGTATTCCATAATCTTTTGGTGTTCTCTCATTTACCTGTTTCTTGGAAGCAGCGTCCTCCACTCCTCGACCAAATGGCTGTGGGCCAGTGTAGCGAGAGGGGCAAGGCAGGCAGTTGTAGCCTGGCACTGTGTTCTCACACCTGTGGACTCCATTAAATTCAAAGCAGGCATCAGGGACCTCCGTACACTGTAACAAAGAGGAAAAAGACAATCAGAATGTGATTTTTGCTGCCCACTCCATTCAGTATCAGAAAGGATTTTAATATCGTTGCATCCCTAAAAAGAAGTGTACTGCACCTCATTGATATCCTTGCAGTTGATTCCATTGCCAGTGTATCCTGTGGGGCATTTTCCACATTTCCAAGAGCCATCTGGGAAGCTTGTACACTGGGCTCCTTCAAAGCATGGGTTTGAAAGGCATCCATCTTTGAAAAATGAAAATAAGTATGATTTATCTCAGAAACACAGACTAGTATCATCTAAAGGATTGAGTGACACTAGAACTCACCAATTGGACATGTTTGTTTGTTGCAAATCTGGCTGGCCTTTGCATCTCCCACACACTCTTTGCCGCCATACATGGGTACGGGATTATTGCAAAGACGTTTACGGTTTTGGACGCCACCACCACAAGTGGCAGAGCAAGTATCCCAGGGTGACCATGGTCCCCAGCCACCATTGACTAAGAAAAAATATGCAACAAAAATTTGGACAATTGCACTTTTTAATAAACAAAACATGGACATACTGAATAGGGTGTTCACTTACTCGGACATGGTGATTGCTCACACCTCTCAGTTTGCCGACCTTCACCCTGGCAATCTTTGCCTTCCATTTGAGGTGTTGGGGAGTTGCAGAGACGGATGCGCGTGATAACGCCAGCACCACAGGTGACTGAGCAGGAAGACCAGGGTGACCAGTGACTCCAGCTGCCATCCTGCTTAACTGTTAAAAACAATGCAGGTTATTACTTTTCTCCTGTATTGTAAGGAAAAACTATAGACACTTTTGGCCACTGGGCACCACTCACAGCGCTTGTCACACTCCTGAAGGTAGCAGTCTCTCGTCTGCACCGACGTGCCCTCGCAGTTGTTATTGATGCGGTCGCAGGAGCGGCCGCGCTGCTGAATGCCCCTTCCACAGGACACAGAACAATGGGTCCATTCAGACCAGGGGGACCAGCCATCCTCAGCGGAGTCGCTCGCTGTTGAGAGAGCAAAACGAGACAATAGCAGAGCTATTCCTTCTTTCTAAAGCAGCAAAATGGAGAAAAGCTTTTAATACTGGGCCTTAATGGACTCAATTTAGCTTGGGCAGCTCGAGACAGAGCACTCCAGGGAACCCTGGCATGAACCGAGCAGTTGGAATGCTGGGGAAATGTCAGTGTATTTAATGCACAGGGATACCTTTCTCCAAATGTGGAAATGGTATTTGCAAACACCCTTGATTATGCTATAAGTTTAAACGCATGAGGCTAATATTAATTGAAATCCTTGCTATGCACGGCGAACCCTCAAGACGTGAGGAACCTGCTGTTTCTTTTTTGAGTGTCTGTCAAACAGCACCAATTTTCCACCTCTCTTTAACTAATTTAGACAATTATGGCCATTTAGTGATTCAGTGATGCACAAAGCTCTAGTGTTCCTTTCATTAGTTAAACTTCAGTTGAAGTCTATTGTGTGATGCAGGAATGACTGTGGATGTTTGGGTAGCAACAGCGCTTTCAATACAAAAGCTTTTAAAAGTCAAAATGTTAACAATACAGTACATTCAAGTTGAAAAGAAAGTATTTTTTCACTTGTATATTTACTTTTAGTCTGTGGGTGAGTCTTGTAAGCTCACCAAGGCTGCATTTATTTTATAAAAAATACAGTAAAAAGAGTAATACCATGAAATACTGTTAAAAAAGTGCTTTTTTAAAATGTTATGTATTTCTGTGATGGCAACATTGAATTTTCAGCATCCAGTACTCTAGTCTTCAGTGTCACATGATCTTTTAGAAATCATTCTAATATACTGATTTGGTGCAATCAATGTTGATAAAATGTTGATGATTTTCAAAATTACTTGATGAATACAAAGCACCGTATTTATTTGAAATAGAAATCTTTTGTAACATTATAAATTTATCTAACATATAAACAACTATATGAATTACATTCTTACAGTCTCTAATTCTAATGACTTTAAACTTTGTTATATAGTAGTTCAGTTGCACTTACGGGTTCCACATCGAGGGCAGCACTCCCCATCAGGCACTGTGGCGTTTGCACATGGGATTAGGGGGCATGAAATCTTGCGGCACACTGTTGCAGAGTTCTGCGGTAAACACAATGACTCTCATTAATCGTTTGTTAATATCGTTGGATATGCCACGACTGGTGCATTTGGAATAAAAACCCATACCCTCTTGCTGTAGTGCAACACCACATTCAACATTACAATATAAGCTTGAGAGTGGATATAAAGTCGTATATAAGTCTGGTTGTATATAAGTCTGTGTAATTAAGCATTCAAGTATTCCTCAGTATTGATATAATGTGGCACTTCAGGGAGAATAGTCTAAAAGGCATGTATATTTAGTTTATAAGCCTTACTTTAGTTGACTGCATTCTCTTTAGCTACCTCCATTTCACACTTTTAATTAGAGGCTGGGTAGTTTAGGGAAATGGATACACTCGGCTTAAGTCTGCCACAATGGACAAGACTAAGACCAGTACTGTGTATGACAGCACCTATATGACATGGCTCCCGTCTCGCTAACACACAAATTAGTGGCTTAATGACAGAGCAGGCAACTCTCAGAGTCTAACAGGTACATGTCTACAGGTTATTCTGTTCTTACCTGGCAAGTGCACTCTGTGCAATCGTCTACTGTCCATTCCTCCTTGTTTTTGTGCACAATTCCATTGTGAAGACAGACACCAGCATGAATGCCGATGCGACTCATGAGCATGTTTTTCTCGTCCATCTAGAAAACAGAACAAAAATTGAGATTTGATTATGTGGATGGAGTGTTAATCTACAGTACATGTCCACTACACTGCATATTCATATGCACCAACTTTTTGCTCACCACTTTGCGGAGTTCATTGGAAAGCTCTTGCACCACCACACCAAGACCTTTCAGTTCCTTGAACATGGCAGCCAGGTCCTCACATGAAAAGCCACAAATCATCTGCAGATCTACATAGGAGAAATATACAGTTTGCAGTGGTTAAAATTGCATTTGGATTCTCAATTTACGTATATTTTATTTGTATGGATTACTGAAAAGGAAGGATTACCTTTTGTTTTGTGGCCAGTGTAATCAGTCCTGATTGCAGGTCTGGATCCATTTATGGGATTGTCAAGGGTGATGATATCAGTCATAATTGCTGCAAG
>JAFVLL020007747.1:0-16231 GCA_021397915.2 Tor tambroides | reverse complement strand
CCCAGTTTTAATTAATAATTTCAGGTTATCTATTTTTTGCATTTTCTGTTTATTTTAAAATAACTGTGTTGCATGGAAAATACATTCAAAACTATAAAAAAAAAAAAACATCTGCTGAATTCAACAAAATGTTTTCAGATTATATAAAATCAGCTGAAGCTCACTTATAATGTGTTTAGAATACAATAACGTGTCTTATAGCCAGTTACACCAAATCCTTATTCCTTTGGCCCCAGTAAGTGCTCTTACATGACAGTCCCAAAACCTTTCTGCATGTGTAGATCTGAATGTGCATTCAAATAACAGAAAACAATTACACTCTTTCTTTGGTTCAACAGTAAGATTAGCCAAGAGCTGTAAAGGTTTAAACATGTACATGCTGATTTAAGAGGATTTTCATATGGAGTGTGAGGCACGTATTACACGCCTAAAGTAGAAAACTGTAGATCCAGGTTTTTTCATCTTCCTCTTCTTTTTTTTTTTTTTAAATAATAATAAACCAAAAACTTTTTGAATTATAATAATTGTTGTACCAATTTTATGGTAAAGCTTTTCTACTATGTAATTTGACTTTTCACAAGTGGACCTGTCAAACCATTTCATATAATATTTTGCTGTTAAACTCCAGATTTCCAAAACAATAAAAGAACACTTGTTATTGTATCACATTTGGTTTTCAATACAGATCCAAATGACTTGCATCAGTGTAATGACTCTGTGTTGTTTTTAGAATGAAAGTGCATTGTGAAAGCTACTGTACTGACAAAACAAGTAAACAACCAAACAATAATTCTGTAATACCACTTGTACTGTCCGGGAATTTCACCTCATTGCCTATAAATAAGAGACTTTGTGAGCAGATTAATTACAGATTATTAGCAGGGAGTACAAGGCAAGTAAGGAGGTGCACCAGCAGGTTTATTTAGCAGATTATACTTTAAAATAATTCATATGTACAGTGCAATGGGACTTGCTTGATGACAAGACTTAGTGCCTTTTGTATCTAGATTACATACATTATGTCTACTAAGAAGGCCAGGTAGATCATAAAGCTACTTGAAGAAATTTTCTGCCATTTCAAAAGCCAGGTAAGACAATTACTTGAGTTTCAAGTATCTTAAAACAATCAAATGATTGTTCTCAATATGATATTTATGTTTATTTATCTATGAAGATTTTAAATCTTCCAGGTAAAAGAGCATCTGGATTTCACTTGTTCTTATGACAACTCATCTTGGTGGTTTCATTAATTGTGATATATAAATGTTAAATTTAGAGTCTATACAGTTACACAAAACTGTCCAGGTGCAAAACGTTTGCAAGACTAAATATTTCCAAATTAATTCTAGAGACTCCGTAAAACAATGTAGTGTTATGGACACTAATACAAAATGAATAGAAATGATTTAAAATAATGTGAGCTCTACACATATGCTCAATACAAAGAAGTGGAGTAAAAACATTATTGTATAGAGTTTTATGCCTAGATTCAAATCAAAATTTTACAACAGGATATTGATGAATTGCAGTGATGTAAAATTTTAAAGTAGTAACTTTAAAAGTCTGTCCCAATTGTAATCTGTCAGATGTCTGGTTACGTCAAATGCCAGACATTTTAAATCAGATTATATTACAGTAATTCACAAAAGTAGAGTAAAAGTATCCACATCCTGATTGTATTCCCTCATCATCGTACAAATAATGCATGCTGTTAAATCAATCACATTTCCTTACATTTTATGATGCAACATACATGCCAGAATAAAATGTGAGGTTTTAAACAGGGACTTGGCATTTGAGAGCAGTGAAGACTCAGTCAGCTATAACACTCACTGGTTAAAAAAAACTTAAAAGAAACTTCATGATCTAAGTTTCTGATATTTACTCAATACGATACATTATATATGTCTGTCATTGTCAGTCAAGTAATGAGTAGGTTGGCCTATGACTATTTCCTGGAGGTGAAGTGAAACATGTGACTTGTGCTTGAAGGGAAACTTCCTCTGCGAATGTGATGCAGGTTCTTGAACAGCAGCACATGTTCAGTGGTGCATCATCTGAATAGAAATTGTTCTGTCTGAACACGTTTTTGATTCTACATATATCAAAAACCTTTTATGTCTTCTCTTTTGGAGGCCTGAGCAACTATGGGAATTACTGTAGAGGATCGAGAGACGGTAGGTGCCCCAGATGGTGGCTGGGGCTGGATGGTTCTGCTTGGATGTTTTGTCATCACTGGCTTCTCATATGCCTTCCCGAAAGCTATAAGTGTGTATTTCAAAGAACTGATGAAGGACTTTGGCTGTGGATACAGCGACACTGCCTGGATTTCATCTATAATATTAGCAATGCTTTATGGTTCAGGTAAGTTACGATAAACTGAATTATAAAACCTTTAAATAAACCTAGAAAAATGTTTTTCTTCTCCTTCTTAATGCTCAATATAGTTATGTTCATTTAATCTAGGTCCAATCTCCAGCATCATGGTTAATAAATTTGGATGTCGGCCAGTCATGTTGGTTGGAGGATTACTGGCCTCAGGAGGGATGATAATTGCATCTTTCACTACTAACATTATCCAGCTTTATCTCACTGCAGGTGTCATTACAGGTAACTAAAAGACATTTGATATCAAAAATGTATAAATCTATAAACAGTTTTGGTTTTTAGACTTTTCACTGTTTGTGTTACTCTGCTTGTCCTTATTTAATGCGTTCCAGAAAGACTGTAGTTTTGGTCTTGCTATGAAATGTGACCCTGGACCACAAAACCAGTCATAAGTAGCACGGGTATATTTGTAGCAATAGCCAAATATACATTATATGGGTCAAAATGATTGATTTCTCTTTCATGACAAAAATCATTAGGATATTAAGTAAAGATCATGTTCCATGAAGATATTCCTACCGTAAATGTATCAAAACTTAATTTCTTATTAGTAATATGCATTGCTAAGGACTTCATTTGGACAACTTTATAGGCAATTTTCTCAATATTTTGATTTTTTGCACCCTCAGATTCCAGATTTTCAAATAGTTGTATCTCAGCCAAATATTGTCCTATCCTAACAAACCATACATCAATGGAAAGCTTACTTATTTAGCAGATATATGTGATATGTATAATATGTATATATTTCAGATATGTATAAATCTCAGTCTCAAAAATATTGACCCATATGGTTTTGTGGTCCACGGTCACAAATGTGGAGAGTTTTTAGTGACAGCATGTTACATTTTTTATGCCAGTAGGTGGCAATGTGTGACTGTCTTTATGAGTGAGTCACTGAATCTTTCGTTCATCCAATTCTTTCAAATTCACTGAACTACAGCCAGTCTGCTTTGACTTAAATATTTTCATAGTAGTAACTGGCAATATGTCTTTAAATGTGTCTCTAAAATAAGCTTTTTTTTTATTTTTATTTTTTATCAAAATGTTATAAGAAATATCACACTCACAATTGTGCTGAGTATAGCAAATGCAATACTGGTTAAAGGGACAGTTCACACCAAAATTAAAATTCTGTCATCATTTACTCACCCTCATGTTGTTCCAGTCCTTTATGACTTTCTTTCTTCCATGGAACATAAAAGATATTTTGAAGAATTCTCCTAATCAAACAGTTTCAGTTTCTGAGATGTTTCTTAAAATATCTAAATATATTTTATGTTCTATGAAAGAAAAAAACAACAAAAACCTTGGAAGACATGTCAAGAAAGTAACACCTACTGGCATAAGAACGTAACAACATCATAGTGCTGATATTCACGATATTCAGATCAACAACATGAGTCACGACATTTATATTTTGATAATAAAATTAACTGATTTACGTTTTTCAAAAAGGAGAATCGAACATTGGGGATATTGATATTACCATACACAACACAAAGCTTTGTTTTATAAACAAAAATACTATTATAAAACCGAATCCTTAAGTTGTTAATGACAGAGTTGTTAAATTCCATATTTTGAATGAATAATGCCTTTGTCTCTGAAAAGGTCTTGGACTGGCTTTGAACTTCCAACCATCACTGATTATGCTGGGGTCTTATTTTGATAAACGCAGACCACTTGCCAATGGACTGGCAGCAGCTGGAAGCCCTGTATTTCTGTCAGTTCTTTCTCCATTAGGACAACTGCTACTCAACCATTATGGATGGAGAGGAGGCTTTCTCATCACTGGTGGTCTTCTGCTCAATTGTTGCACCTGTGGAGCAATTATGAGACCCCTGAAATGCAAAGAAAGGAAAGTGATAGCCTGTTCCCAAGAGCTCAAGGAAATGCTGCCTCCTGAGGCTGGACAAGAGAATATCGTTTGTGAAAACAATAATGATAAAAAGCCCAGTAAAAAGAAGCTTTTGGACTTCAGTGTACTTGCTGACTTAGGGCTTATTATCTATATTATTGCAAAATTTATAGTTGTCCTCGGCCTATTTGTTCCAACTATTCTACTAGTCAACTATGCTAAGGACCAAGGAGTGCCTGACCAGGATGCTGCCTTTTTGTTGTCTATTATAGGATTTATTGACATCTTTGCTCGTCCCACGTGTGGCATAGTGGCCGGTTTAAAATGGATCCGACCCAAGATGCCTTATTTCTTCAGCCTTGCCTTGCTCTTCAATGGCCTAACAGATGTTTGTTCAGCTACAAACACAGACTATAAGGGGCTTGTTATCTTCTGTGTGTTCTTTGGGCTGTCTTATGGCATGGTGGGTGCTCTGCAGTTTGAAGTGCTGATGGGTATTGTGGGAAAAAGTGGTTTTTCCAGTGCACTTGGCCTAGTGCTCCTTATTGAGGCAGTGGCTGTGCTGATTGGACCTCCCTCTGCTGGTGAGTTACGATGAAAACATGTATTGGATTGAATCGTCTGTTATGAAATAGTCATTTTATAATAAATTGGTAAATTTAATAAACAACAATATTTTCTTTCATGTATTTATCCCCCACAGGTTATTTGGTGGATAAGTACAAGAACTATGAACTGATTTTTTACATGGCTGGAGGAGAGCTGATCACTGCTGGAATATTTCTTGCCCTTGCATCATTCTTCTTTATTAGCCGAAAGAAACACAAAGACACTCAGCAGAAACATCATGGTGATGTGGCAATGAATCCTAAAAGATAAACAGTGGAGAAAGCTGAAATTTGGGACATTTATGTTCAATTAATTATATTTTGTTTACTTATTATGAATATTAATGTCTTATATTGTGTGTGTTTTTAGATTTTCCTAATTTCTAACTCTTGCATATAAATTACACAAAAATAATTCCACAATCAGCAAAACCACTTTTGAACATGTGGGTCAATGAGAAATAAGGATGTCTGAGACAATAAAAAGGATTTTGAGTGCCATGTTTTATATTCATGTTGGTTTTATGTGCTGTAGGCCTATATGCACTCTAAAAAATGCTGGGTAAATATTGGACAGAACACATGCTGGGTTGTTTTCAACCAACAGCTGGGTTAAATGTTTAACCCAACCTTCTGGGCAGTAACCCAATCGCTGGGTTCGTCCATATTTTACCCAGCGCTGGGTTGTATTTAACCCAGCATTTTTTAGAGTGTATGTACACAATTGTTTACTTTTTTATTGAATCTACATAAAATCAGTGAAACTATTTTAAAAACATTTTTCTAATTAAAATGAAGACAAAAGAATTTAAATATTGGATAAATGGATGAATGTCTTAAACTTAAAAAAAGGGGAAAAATAGAAATGTTGCCTTGAAATACTCAATCTAGTAAAACAAAAGCTGAAATAAAAAAAAGATAAATAGAACTATTAAAAGTGACAAGCACGACTAAAACTTTAAAATTAAAATAAAAACTGCAAATGCAAAACTAAAAGAAATAATATAATATATCATTATATAATTTCATAACTATTAAAACAACACTGCGAAAAATCGCAATGGCTAACTTCCTCTGTCGTAGAAACTATTTGGAATTTGATTGGCCAACCCAGCCGTCAATCATCAACAGTACGGTCGACTGACGTCACTCTCAGGAAGCGGTAAAATAGAGCTTTCCGCAGTATCAATTTGAGTTGGCGAGGTCGCGTCATATTTAACTTTAAAATAGCCTATTTTAAGGTTCACAGAACACAATAAAGTTATTGAGTCCTTTCGGGTACATTTAATTTTAGGACCAGGCATAATCTTGTTTTTTTCCTTGAGGGTTTTCATCGTCACAGAGTGTCTCAACAATGCCGAGAGGAGGTGAGTATCGTGTGCTTGCTTGATCGCTTTCTAATGTTTCCAGTGTACCGCCAGAGCCAGTATTGTGATTAAAAAATAAAAAATAAAAACTTATGAAAGGGAAATCGGAAGTGAGGGTGAATTTATGGCCCAAGAGGATACTGTTAATGGTTCGAGCTTTTCTATAATGGGTAAATCACGGTGTTTGTACCCTAGCACAAACCTCAGGCCATGCTGGACCAGTGCAGCCACATGGATTGTCTGAGAAGTGTTACAGTTAAATCGACGGTTCTTATTCATGCTTAGCTTAATTATGGTATTACATAGCTGCATGTATTGTTATTGTCTGTCTTTTTAAATTTTTTTTAATGTTTTTTTTTTTTTTACCTTGCCCACCACCTTAGGCAAAAAGGGCCATAAGGGCCGTGGGAAGCAGTTCAGCAACCCTGAGGAGATTGATCGGCAGATGAAAGCTCAGAGGGAAATGGTGAGTGTACTAGTGTTCATCTTCTGTCACTTACTCCTGAAAGCGATACATTGGGGGTGATGTTTGCTGAGCATCAATTTGTATTATGGAAACTCTGATTCATCTGGGTGTAGGAAGAAAATGAAGGGGCTGAACGTGGCAGTTCATCAGAATCTGAAGAGGAGAGCAGCAGCGACGATGAAGTATGAGATTTTAATTAAATTCACCTAAAGTGTTCACCCAGAAAGGAAATTAATTTACCCACCCTTGTTTCAAACCCATAAGATGTTGGTTAATCTTAGAAACACGAATAAAGATAGGCTATTCTGTTCCTTGATTTCTGTTCCTGCTCTGAAATTCCACACAACCAAAATTTTGATGTTTCAAAATATTTATAAAGACATTCTAAATGTAATCCATATGAAACAAGTGGTTTAATCGAAATATTTGGAAGACACAGTCGCTTTATAAGATGAACAGATTTAATTTAGGTTTTTATTCACCTATAAACCCACATACATACAGCTCGTCAAATATGATAAACACAAGCTCAAACTGACTTTACATGAGTACCAAAGAGGTTTATTCTAGTGTATCAGACTAAGCAGGTACAGTTGAGCTTCTGTTTATAATATTTTGATGTGCTCTGTTTGTGTGTTGAATTGATCAGTATTTATTTATGAATAAAGGTCTAAATTAAATCTGTTCGTCATATTAAGTGAACATGTCTCTTCAGAATACTTGGAACCACTTTTTCAAATGGATTCATATGCATTACTTTTACAATGTCTTTTTGTAGTTTTTAATGCTATTTGGTTACAAGGACTTTTAATGGATGGACAAAAATGATGAGAGAATATTAAAAATATCTTCATTTGTGTTCCAAATATGAATATAAGTCATGTGGGTTTTGAATGGCATGAAGGGTGGGTAATTGATGAGAGAATTTTCATTTTTGAGTGAACTAACCCTACAATATTATGATTTTGTTATTATGGAAATAGTTTCATATAAGATGGTGGTATTGTTGCAGAGGTTGTTTCTGATTTCTGAAGTTTTTTTTCTTTATTTGTTCTCTCTCGAAACAGCCTAAAAGGAAAGGTGTAGAAGGACTAATTGAAATCGAGAATCCGAACAGGGTCTCCCAAAAGAGTAAGAAGGTTGTGGAAATAGATGTCAATGCACCTAAAGAGCTCTCACGTCGGGAAAGGTATATAGAACAACATATACTCGAGAACCTCAGAGTCAAATAAACTGTCGTTTTACTGCTTTATTTATGTGTTTCCTTGTGTAGGGAGGAGATTGAAAAGCAGAAGGCTAAGGAGCGATACATGAAGCTGCATCTAGAGGGGAAGACGGATCAGGCCAGGGCAGACCTTGCCAGGCTGGCCATTATTAAAAAGCAGAGGGAGGATGCAGCAAAAAAGAGAGAAGAGCTTAGGAAAGGTGAGTTGATAGCATTATGTTTTCTAATGAGAGATTAACCAATAGCTTGCATCCATTATATTGCATATAATATGCACTAGTATATAGCTTTTCTTGTTGATTTTGATTGGTTCCATTGTCCTCATTTGTAAGTCACTTTGGATAAAAGCATCTGCTAAATGACTAAATGTAGTAGCTATGCTTCCATCCAAAGTTGTGAATTTAACTTATGCACAAAATTGGAATGCCACAAAAAACATTTGCGAATAAAGCGCCGTTTCTGTCCAGTGAGACGGTCCGCTGGTTGGCCCAGTTATGTTGTCCCATGTTCACATGACTTTTTTTTGATGTGCATCGAGGAATTTATTCGGTAAACGTGTTTCCATTGTAGTTTATGTGCATGCTTTCTTATCGGTTAAAAAATGTATCTGACTCAATTGAGCGCATACGTTTTTATGTGCATTTTTAGAATTTATGCGTATCTTGGTATTTCCATTCATTGTTCGTTTTTTTTTTTTTTTTTTTTAAATACGATATCCCACAATGCACATAAAAATAGGTGGATGGAAATATAGCTAATGATAACCTAAATATAATGGACAAAGCAGCCTGCTTTGTGTTGTGTACATGTTGAGAGAAGACCAAACCAGAGCCAGAGGGCCAAAGTTTGCCCATAATAACCTTTGATATCGCTTGCCATACTATAAAAAAAAAAATTATATTACTTATTAAAAACTTAAAATATTAATTTTCATTAAGACTCACCATTATAAATGTAGAGAATATAAGTGAATTTGTACTTATGTACATTTAATATAATAAAATTGGATATAATGCATTTACTTCTGGGCCAAGGCCCTCAATCAAGTTTGACTTTTGGCTTTTCATAGTAAAAAGTTTGGGTACGTCTCCTCGAGATAATACTGATGGACTAGTTAAATGGATGGTCCATCCAAAAACTCCTTATTTACGGGTGAACTATCAATTTAATAACTAATAATGACACTGATCTTGTCTGCTTTTCTGTTTTTTCCTTTTTTTTTTTTTTTTCAGACAAAGAAGCAGAAGAGGCAAAGTCAAAACGCTAGTCCAAACATCATCACACAGGACAGGGCTTTTCTGGGGAGGGAGGGAAGGGGACTAGTTATTTAGAGGAGACAGCTCAGGGGAATCCGTACATGGCATCCTTCCATCCATCCAAGGTTGGAGGATTTGGACATTTAGAGGAAGTCAGATGGGAGGTGGTGTATGGTGTTGGAGTTTGTTGGGTTTTTAATTTTCAGTACCACCAAACTTCACTCACCTTATCCCCCCCGACACATTCACTGTGCTCAGACTCTAAAGCTGCTGGAGTTTACTCTCAATTTCTACATTTCTAGGATGTTATCACCATTACATTAGATTGGGATTTTATGGAAGAGTGAGGTAGGGTTGCAGGTGTGCTCACGTGAGCTGATGGGGAAGAATGAAGCAGGTTGTAGTGTGGAACAATCAAACACAAACTAGACATTTTGTCTTTGTATGTAAAGATCAACATCACCCCTTCTGCTGTACTGTCGTTTGTCAATCTTTGTGGCCTCATTCTGTTTAAGTGCAAAATGCATCTGTAGTCATTTAAAGGTTAATAGAAAGGTATTTTGGTTTGTGAAATCAGGGCATGCTGGAACTTAATGCTGCAGGTTACATCCTCATTTAAAATGTTAATGTTTTTAAGTACTTAAACACAATATAATGCAATCTCTCAGAAAAAGGCATCACTGTTGACAGGACAGTATTAAAGTAGCTGCTTCAGCACAACTGATGGAGCTGTTGCATGTCTCTGCATTCACCACATCATCTTCTATAATTCCCCTTTACTCAGGGGTTTTCCTTTTCTCTTGAGGTGGGACCATTGTTTTTTTGTCACTACCAGACTCACTGGTGTGTCCTCATAGTATTTTGAAGAGTTTTATGCTTTAGCCCATTGCTGGGACCTAACTTGCCTTGACCATTTAAGGAAAGCAATATTACCTTGATGATGTTGATGGTGCAACAATTTTTTTCCAGCTCTTAAACAATTATTTACAAAGTATTTTAACATTTGTAAAGCATTCACCAGTACTGAAATAAGTATTTACATGGGGTATTGATATGAAATCAGTGGAATTCCTTATTTGAAACTTTGTTGTATACAAATAAATAAATTGGTAAATGAATAAGTGTTTTCTCTTTGTCAGTCAATATTTTTTTCATTTCAACACAGGGATATTGAATTCACATTATTGATGTAGTGATAGTTGAGATTTGAAAAAAAAAAAAATTATTGAAAGCTAATCGAATATTAAGTTCTTTTTTTCTTTTTTTTTATTCATTGAAAAGTTCATTTTAGAAAGCATATTTATTCTAAGTCTAAAATAGTTCTTGACGTTGAGAATCCAGAAGCTGAAAAAATGGTTGAGAGGAACAGACCCGCGTGTTAATCACATTTTTAATCGATTGTTTACATATTCTTAGAGATCATTTAATAAGAAATGCTTATTGCTTCGATGTAGCATAAGTTACCTCGTATCCTGAAGCCGATCAGCGAATGTCACGTGTTCCCGTTGTTTTTCTCAACGCTGATGTGAAAGGACCAATTATATGCGCCTGCGGTTACACGAAAAGATGTTTTCCAGTTTTCAATATTGTGTAAAATAACTGAGCAATAGTTTATTATACTAAAGTGAATCAATAAGTTTTTTCATGTAAATAACAGAGATCAGTCCGCGGTATTTAAATATTTTAAAAATACGTTTATTATACAATGCTTACGACTATGACGAATCAAAAAACGCCCAATGCGGATTAATCTAGTCACTAACCATAGTTTGCGTGAGCCAGTATGCCATGAATTATTTCTACATACATACATACATACATACATACATTAGAAACGATATTGTATTTTTCTGTTGCAGCGGGCCCCCTGTAGGAGGCTCCATTTCCCCCATCGCATGTTTACTTGGGGAACATTCCACTGGTTTCAGTTCATTGTCTTAACCACAGTGTTTCCCAAGGTGATAATAACCATAAATTATATATTAAAAAAAACAAAAAAACATTTCCCCTTTCACATCCTGCTGTTTGCACATGCAAACAGTGCATTTTTAATAGTTGTAATGTGATGGACACTTGATTGCCAAAGGTAAGGTAATGAAAGGAACATTTATTAATGCCACAAAGTTAACTATGGTCAAGCAACTATACCCAGTTTACGATTAATACAGATGCATATGGAAGTAAATATGTCCATTTTTAATTCTCTTTCTACTCCATCCACCTCACTCATTCAGTTGTATATATACAGTATATAGTGCAAATGAAGGCTCTGTGCTGTGCAAATCTACTTCAGTGTTCTCTGTGGCCAGAGAGGACTGTATGACTTTCACAGCATGATATGAAAATGTCTTCCTCTTATGCATTTGGTAACTTCCTCTTTCTCTGAGTCGATGAGGTGTGTGCACAAATGTGAAACAGGTTGCTGACACAAGTCTGAATGACATGCCTGTTTACTGACTTCACAGAGGAATATTCTTTATCAAATGAAACTAATATACTCTTGACCCGTATGTACGAAACAAGGACTTGAAGGCGACAGATTCTTCACAATCATGCTAAAGCAGTTTAACATCTTAAAACAGTTTGGAAATGGGGGGAAGTAAGTACTTTCATTTGTTGCTTTCAGACTATGTTTGTGGTGTTTTATGTGACAGTGTTACTGGAATGACACTACATGTGACCAAGTGACTGTTTTATGCAGTAGACTGCATATCTATCTTTTGTAACCAAACAAAATGTTAATATTATTGATAGCTGTTTTGTTTCTTCTAATATGAGCCATTTGTAGTGTAAGGTAGTTTGAAATGAAGAAGCTGGTTTGTTTCATCATCTGTTGTGGTGAAAACATTAAACTGATAACAGTACAATTGTTCATTAATTGATATGTCTATAACTTTAGAACTTCTTTTTCTACATTGACCGGTAAATTTATTTCAGGTCAAGCTTTATTCAAGCCTGAAAAAAAATGTCATGCCAACAATGTGTACCAATATTAGATTTTAGGTTTCATTGATATTTCGGCTCTCTGTGCTTAGCTTAAAATATACTAATTTGACACATATTTCCCATATATTTATTATTATGTAGAGTCTAACTAACATGACAGTGATTAGGTGATTGTCTTGAAAGAGGTCATGATAAAAGGTGTCAATTTTTAGTTTGCGAGGGTGGAGTGCACATCTTGCACAGAACAAGATGCTAGTCTTGCAGCCTGCACTGATATACGTTAACAGGATATTAATAAACTTCTTAACCCCAGACTCAAAGCAGAGACAATACCACGCTGATAAAATTGTTTGTGTGACCTTTGAAGCTGAAAACGTATACCACGTACTGCATGTGCTTGTTTTGGTCCTATATAGAACAGCCTATACAATCCGCAATACAATAAAGCCAGCGATAAAATGCCAAGTATTTTGTAATTGATATACTGAATGTACACTAGTGTTCAAAAGTTGGGGGTCAGTACGGTAATTTTATTATTTTAAAGAAAGAATACTTTAGGGTGACAGTAAATTTATAATGTTACAAAAGATTTCTACGCTGTAAAAAAGATGATTAACGTCATATTCTTTTCAGAAACTAATAAGACTTAAAAACACAGAGATAACAAGAATATCTGATGCAATCGCAGTGTAACCCGGTCACCACTTCAGCGACAAAAAATGGCTTCTCGTGTTTTTTGTGTTCTTGGATGCTGTTGCAAATGTAGGAAATGACATAGTTCATCTGTCTTTGTGATGATATTTCAAGCTAGAAATTGTGTTCTGTGTATCTACTCATATTATACATGCAGATTGTGGTTAAAAGCGAGAGAGTAAAATGGTTTTGCGCTTCAGCTTACAGTCCACTTCCCCTCTACCCACTTTGGCCTGTTTTCTACAGCAGCCTTGGCTCTCTAATTTTAGTTTTAGCTGCTTTGGGTCACAGCAGTTGGCAACTTTTGCTAGAAAAAACCTTTGAATTTCTTATGATTTAAGATTTTACATTTGCATTTATTCATTTAGCAGATGCAATAAACACGAGAAGTGCTAGTAATACAATGTTTCCGACATCGGTCAGAAAAGTACAAGGTAGAACAAGGAGGAAATAAGGAAAAGTGAAAGCATAGAGGATGTAGCCCTTAATCAGGATAAGTTTTTTTTAATGTTTTGATACAAGCTAGCTGGTTTAAAATGAGCTACTGATACTTCTGCTGACCCTCATTTAAAGTTCTTTATTTGATTACTTGAACACTCTCTTTATGAGTCGAATATATTTATACAACCGTCAGTTCCGGCCCTTGAATTTGATCACCAAGCAGTGTTTCAAGAGTATGGATACACAGTCCAACAAAACTGGGATTTTTCACTGTTTGCATCACTGTCAGTCTGTGATTAGAAGTAAGTGTCTCTCTTTGTAAGTTAGTCATTGAATCATTAGTTCAGTGGATTTGATTATATACTCTGATTAATTCAGAAACACTGGCTGCATCAAAAAACTCACATAATACTTTGTGACCATTAAAAAAGTAAATAAATATACTCTGTATATGAATGTGTGTAGTAGGAGTGAAATCCCAATATAGCACAATTATCGTCATGTAACCTATCAATGTCAGCATCACTGCCATTCACTAATACTCTCCTGTGGCCTTATGGGATAGTAAAGTGTCGATTGTGTGCATACTTCTCTATCTTCAATCTTGCTGGAAGCAGCTGGTTGTCTGTGTACTTCTTGCCTACTGTTTTATGAATATTGTGAATTTGGACATTCTACACTTTTCTAAATAGTAGAGAAGTATGCATATTCAGATGCAGCCATGCACTTTATGAGCAAGTCATTTGTTTAAAAACACTGATTTTTTGAGTCATTGAATCATTCATTGAACCAAATCAAACCAATTTACTCAGTAAACAAGCAATATTAAATTTACAGTCATGCTGTTGGTCAGAATATCAACATAGCTGCAGCATCATAGAGCTTGCCATCTGTATTGTGTAAGTAATGTTCAAGGTAATTGTTTCTTTACTGTAGGTCACAGGATGCAACTGATCTTCTCTCAGAGGATCTTGTTTTGGTGAGGCATTTCCACCACTATTACACTTTAACTAATATATCTGCATGTGGCACAGTTTTTGAGATGCCTACATACACACAAGCTGTGCTAACAGAATATGAATACAGGGCCCTGTAAATGAATGCTCCGTCTGGTTGCTTTAAGGTTGAACAGCGTGTGGAGCCAGCAAAGAAAGCTGCCCAGATCATCTACAAGAAGTTGGTAGGCTGCCTGCAGAGTCAGCAGGGACTGGACTCAGAGAGACGGATGGTAAACTGACCCCCTATTCAATCATGTGGTTTGTAAGTGTGTTGGATGAGATTTTGAAGCAGATTAAGCAGTTGCTGTATGTGAAAAATAAGTAACGTTCAAAAAGACAAATGAAATGGTCATATGATGAAATGCTGTGGCTGTGAAGATCATCTACATGGACCACCATCACACTGGATGGAGGTGGGATTTCTTCCAATAGTTTATCTTGGCCTACCATTTTGTTAAGAAACCTAATCCCAAATTGCTGATGGCGAGTCCCTGAATCTGTCTTCTGAGGTTTTCGTTTTGTCTGTATATGTGG
The DNA here is from genome assembly GCA_021397915.2 of Tor tambroides. Taxonomy (NCBI): domain Eukaryota; kingdom Metazoa; phylum Chordata; class Actinopteri; order Cypriniformes; family Cyprinidae; genus Tor; species Tor tambroides. The sequence goes on along the minus strand of JAFVLL020007747.1, from coordinate 1,448 downwards.
ATGATTATGTCTGGATAGAAACGTTTTGGATATGCTTTGAATGTGTGGCAGCTGCTCATAAGTGCTAAATACAGGCCTTCATTTTCTTTTTCCTCAAGAACATTTATTCTTTTTTTCTTTGTAAAACAAGATTCAGTGTGGAAAATTTGCTCAGGTTGCTCAGTTTTGCCCTTTTTGTCTTCCTTGTCTTGTGCCACGAATTTACACAGTTATTTTACATTGCCCTTTAGCTGTGATACCCATGTAAACTAATGTAATTAGATAGTTCTAAAGCAGAACTATCAAAAATCATGCCATGCAATACTTCTTGATTTCCTCGCTCACATTACTCATTCATACTTTGATTATATACAGAAAAAGTTACCCCTCATGATGCTGTCTGTCAGTATGGCCGAGAGCTTTAAGGATTTTGATGGCGATTCCTCCATAAGGTGAATATTTTAATATTTTAATGTTTTAACATTGTGTGAATAAACAATATAGCAGAGTTGCCTTGGAAATACACCCTTTACACACCTGAACTTTCCTGCAGAAAAGTTCTGGAAATGTGCTGCTTTATGGAAAATTTCCTGGCACGGACTCTGGCTGAGTTTGAGATGAAGTTGGAAAAAGAAGTTCTTGTGCCTCTGAATAAGCTCAGTGAGGTAGTTTTTTTCTTAGTACCAAACTATTTGAACTGAAACAGGCAGTATTCATGACCTATTCATGACTGATGTTATCCATGCAGGAGGACCTGCCAGAGATCTTGAAAAACAAGAAACAGTTTGCTAAACTTACAACAGATTGGAATAATGCTCGCGTCAGGTGATTTTTTTTTTTTTTTCAACATTATGAGCAAAATATGCTTCAACTTCTCCTTCAACGTAAATCACACCTTCATATCTTTACGATCCTCTTTTATGAAGATTGTGTCATGAACATTTATGCAATCTGTGTCTCACTTTTAGATCTCAGGCCAGCACAGGCCCACAAGCCAAGCAAGACGGACTACGAGAGGATGTAGAGGAGGCATGGAAAAGACTGGAGTCTATAAAGGTTATGCTTGGATAAAGTTGGTTTCTTTACTAGTCACAGATTTATTATACTATTGTGGCCAATTTAATATCTAGTTCAGTCATAAAACTCTATGGCACAATCACATCATTTACTACATGGTACCTGTTTCTGCACCTAATTAACCTGTTGTTCAACATTTAAATAGTCTGGTTCAGCGTTTGCTGAGTTCTTCTAAAGAGTTCGTTCGAACCCTCCACCTCCCCCAGCTCCACCTGTCTAGATCTGCTATGAGATTTATGTATGCCTATTCATGCAGCAGCAGTAGCAGCATTTCTTACATGTTCCCAGTAGCAGTAGGAAATTGAGATTTATACATCATCTGAAAGCTGAATAAATAAGCTTTCCATTGATGTATGGTTTGTTAGGATCGGACAATATTTGGCCGAGATACA
>JAFVLL020007746.1:0-61025 GCA_021397915.2 Tor tambroides | reverse complement strand
ATTAAGATTTGTACTCATAGAAATTACTAAAGTAGTCAAACCTGTTCATTAGAAGGGGGCGACCCAATACTTTTGGCAATATAGTGTACATAAAAGTTTTTTTTTTTTTTTTGCTGTATGGGGCCACCAAAAGCAAGCATATCTCGCCACCCCATTATGTGCTGCTGGAGCTCAAACACTGAAATAATCCATGCATTTCCATCATCCACCCCATTCTGCAGCACAGAGATAGGAGATAAAATAGCTGTGCGTGTGAATGAATGTATTTACATTTTAATCAGCCTTTTAGAAAGAAACCGCACACATTTTCTAAGAATTATGCCTGATATTGATGTGTTAATATCTATTCGGCAGAGATCTTCATTAATTTTATATTACAAGAGGAGCAATTAACCAGTTTAGACACTATATACTGTGCTTTAGCACAGTTCAGATCAATAAGTGGTGCCTTTCCAACTTTAAATATTTGCATATTTCTAACTTTCTTCTCCCTCTGCAGAGAAGAAAGACTTCTACTGATAAGATGCAAGCGCCTGCGAGGCACTATCAACAATTGGTCAATAAAGAAACGCCGCTGATCTTTTACATTATAAGAAGCATGCTAACATTTCAAACATGCAAGTATTTCACCTCAGGATATGCAGCTTATGAGTTTGTGATATGCTGTTGTTCCAATTATTCTGACTGATGCAATCGATTCAGACATTTAAAGCAATCTACAACCATTTATCAAATGTCAATTCCTCAAAGATAGGCACACGCACAAATACAGCAATGCGAGAGCTTAACGTAGAAAGAATTACGGTTTAAGTGACGTGGTAATTTGCTTCGGTTTAATCAGAGGTGGCATATTGAACGTCATCCAATCAGAGAGTGATCTTTACATCACTTAAGCTCCTAATGAGCTGTACACGCATTATGAACGCTCACACTCAAATAACAAGGCTCAAGGTCATATTCTCACACACCATATAAGGTCAAGCTCATTATTTGTCCATTGACTGCAAACAGTATAGGAAACACAAGTGACATTTTTCTCTAATTCATTATTGGCTGTTTTGTCATAAAACAGAACAACAACCTGTAAACAGCTGCTAGAGATATAAAACTGTGTATTTACAAAGTCAGGTCAGTATTAACAAACTGTAGAAAATCTTATCAAATATCAAAATACTGACGTTACTAGAATCCCACCTAAATGGAGTGCAGTAGTCTGATTCACAAAACAAATTACTCTAAAGGTGGAATCACATTTACTGCTTCCTTTGCTTCATTCAAAGTTAAACTTTTGACAACAGATAATGAAGTGAATTTTTTGCTGTTACCACACCTTTCATTTCATTGAATCATTAACATACAGTGTGACTGATTTAGATTCTCGCAACAAATGACTCTTATGAGTGAATCGGTCTTAAAGACTCTTTAATCAGTCTGAGACATTGCCATGTGTAATTTATAGCATTAGCATGAAGAGGCTTTTTTCAAAATAGATACTGTATAACTGAAAGAAGGACTTAAATATATATTTAAAAAAAAATAAAATTTTATTCTATAAATATATTTTCAAAAACATACAAATTGGCCAAAATAATGTAATGGTAGAAAATGTGTGTGTGTGTGTGTGTGTGTGTGCTTTATGTATATTCTACAGAAATACTGTATAAAAATTCTATATAAAATCCAAAATGGACATTGCAATTGTAATATACCCAAATTAATTGAAACACAAAGAATCAAAATCAAAATTGAATCAACTTGTGAGCTTGTGAATCATAACTGAATCAGGAAGTGTGCATTGTTTCACAGTCCTATACACAAAACTGGAATTGCCCTCCTATTTTATATTTTGATGTTTACAGATATAAAGTTTTAATTATATATTGCCCACTGAACTAGAAAGGGTTACTATTTAAGTTACTATTTCACCTTAACATTTTACATTAGACTGTTGCCTACAGACACTTTCCTCCTTTTTTAACTCCCAAACAATTAAGCTTGTCACTCCTCTCTCTTCACAGTCTAGCGCAACTTTAGAAAGCAAGAACACACAGTGTTCCTCTTTATAGACACAACAAATGCGTAGAGCTCATTTATGACAGCTGTAATAAATGCAAATAGAACAAAACTGCAGCGTGATGCCGTATCCAAAGTTAAGTGACAGCTCTTTTTTTTTGATGCGTTTGAAAGTGGCGCAGCGAACATTTTATATTTTTGTACCAAACAGAATCTAACGCAGTGACTAGCCTTATTGCTAATTTAAGTCAGCATGATGGAAACGATGGTGTTGTATAACACTTTTACCTGAGGCTTCTGTTTGACATCAAAGTGTTTTTTTGTAGTTGTTATTTTTCAGCACCTTAACAGTAGTGAGTCACTGTAAAAAATGAATGTTAAACACAGCTGCCGAAAATGTGTTCCACCCCCAAAAGCCCTCCACCTCCATCTAGTTTAATGATTGTATTTCTGCTACTGATTAAACATGATTTTTATTGGGAGATCTGTGCCCTAATGCAATTAACTTTTCACTAGCTAACACCACCAAGTGAATATCATTACATTACCTGGAACAATTAAGCTTGTTGATACACAGACAAGGCAGAACAAAATGTCTCAAAAAGCCATTTATGATTTCCCACAAGAACAGGAGAAATTGCCTTTAATCCATTATGCAGATGCATACTACAGAAGAATAGAGGAAAAGAGAATACTCAACACCACAGAAAAACACTGTCTTCAACAATGAGCACCTCTATATACACTGGGTTATGTTTTTGTTTAGGCTGATGATCAGTTAAAAATGTCATTTGTTTGAATTGTTGAAATTGTTGAATTGTTGCCCCCAAATACGTATAATTTAAAGACATTATTGTGGCAGAAGAAGTAATATATTAAATAGACATTTAAAAAGTACCTTTAGTCTTTGGTTTCAGTCAATTAGCAATGTATAATTCATGAACGAATCATTGTTTTGAGTCAAATATTTACAATGAATTAGTGGAAGGTTCAAAAAAAAAAAAAAATGTTTTTGTAAGCTGGATCATATCTGCAACTCAATTAGGACAGATGAACTTACAAAAAACAACATTACTAATTATTATCATTCATAACAACAACAACAACAACAACAACAATAATAATAATAAATATATAGTTAAATGCTTATTATTCATTGGTAAACAAGTGTGTACCTATGGAAGAATCACTGATTTGGTTTTTCAAAACAAACAGTGAGAAATAACCGATTCAAAGAAATGAGTCACCCACTATGTCAATATGTCTGAATTTATGTTAAAGATTCATTGCAATATATATATGTGTATATATATATATATATATATATATATATAAATTATTATGATATTAATAAATTACATGAAATAAGTATGCTAAATTGGTTTCCCTAACAAATCAGAACAAAACAAACAAACAACAAAACAAATCAAATCAAAATAAAACATAAAGAGCACACACAAAACCCAAAACACCAAAAAACAACAGCAACAACAACAAAACAAACAGACAAACTCCCAAAACTAAACAAATAAAAACAATATGTCTGAATTAATTCTGTTAATGATTCATTGCATTGTTTTTTAAATTATGGTACTAATAAATAACATTAAATGAGTAGGCCTATATAATAAATTGGTAACCCTAAAACAAAACACCAAAAAAAAAAAAAAAAAACTAAAATCAAACAAACAAACAAACACACACACACACACACACACACACACACACACACACACACACACACACACACACACAAACTAAACTCCACATAAACACCAAAAAAGAAACAAACAAGCAAACAAATTAACAAAACTCACACAAAACTCACAAAACAAAACAAAACAAAACACACACACACACACACACACACACACACACACACACACACCCAATAACAAAACAAAAGAAAACACAACATCTTATTAAAATGGCATCTGATTATCACAGGATTTGCATGGCACTGCTATTCTAAAGCACGCTAAACTCCACAGGAATACCAAAGATGCCTTTGCCAGGGTCCACCACTGCCTAGAGGCAATGATAATACTTAATGAAATGTTTATTAATAACTATCAGGGGGAGAATTCAGAATGAATTAACCCCAGATAGCTCATCAAAGCTGCCATTTCCAGTGAAGAAAATCACTTATAGTTGATTCACTTAACTTGCCAGATGTGACAAATACTGTCAGTCTCAGACATTTTAGCACCACAGTGAACAACAGAGATCAGCGATCTAGTTGGCAAACGTTAACCACACAAAATTGAGCAGCATAGAAATTAATTTGCTTTTATTAATACAACATGATGCTTTCCCATGGGTCCTCGAGCACCTGAGCACCCATGGGATCAGCGTCTATGCCTCCTCTCACTGTCACGTCAGGAGTTCAACAAAATATAACTGCAAAAGTGAGTCACATTGGGTTCATCACCAGTTAGCAGTGTGTGTCAGCTATAAAAAAGTTTGACACTTCGCATTGTGAACAGTGAGGTTTCAAAGCAACATGAGGCAAGTTCCAAAGAGGCCAAATGATCGGTTCTAAAATTAAAGGTGCTTCATTTACAACACTTCTAAATTTAATGTGTCACGGGTAATAACCTGGCAAACAAAGACGAAATGTGGAAAACATGGGCAAACTGCATCAGAAAAAGACAAAGAGTTGCTATTTGTATTCAAGATCAATGCACAAGATGTATAACCTGATGTGAGGTGCACAAAAACTCTTGACTCCTGAATGAAAAATATTAACAGTGCTTTACAGAGTCTGATGATTGAAAACACACTATTGCAGCCACGTGCATTTGGTCCTTGATATTCATGATATTCGTGCCATTATGGTCTAAGGACAGTTATTCAAAATAGATATGTATTCTGACAAAATCATTTTAAGCAACGTATTGTATATTTATAGGTCAATAACAAATAAAGAAAGCTCTATAAAGAAAAGGAAAAATATAGTTTAAACACATGTGCCAAGTTCTTAGGAATGTACGTCTTGTATTCATATTGGCCTCATATGGCTTTGAAACTTGTGTTTCTGAAAGAAATGCAAGAATGCAAGGCTACAAGGCTGCATTTTTTTTAGTCAGTATCTCCTCCTAGAGCTTTAAAACTACAACATCCAAATTAGGGTCAGACCTTCAAACTGAATTGAAGAGGTCAGAACTTTTGTACAATAAAACTGTAGAGTGTAAGCTGTCACTAGCAAAGCTTAATGACTATCCTAGACAACATGCTAAATCATGCTAGCAACATACAAAAACATGCCAACAACATGCTAATTATCCCAAAACATGTTAATCATGCTAAAAATGTGCTAGCAACATGCTAATCTAATTAGAAACATACTAGAAACATGCTAACAACATGCTAATTATGTTAAAATCATGAATAGCAATGTGCTAAATCATGCTAGAAACATGCTATCAACATCTATCTAGTCTATCTAAACTTTCAAACTTACGCTTTTACACTGCTTCAAACTTTCAAATGTCTTTTTCAAGCGAACTTCAAAGTTCATTTGTGAAATTTATTCATCTAGTTACAATTTAAATAACTGTTTTCTTTTTGAATATATGTTAAAATGTAATCTGTGATGCAAAGCTGAATTTTCAACATCATTACTCCAGTCTTCAGTGTCACATATCCTTCAGAAATCATTGTAATATGCTGATTTGCTGCACAAGAAACATTTATTATTATTATTCAGTGCTGTGGTGCCTAACATTTTTTTGTGGAAACAATTATAATTTTTTTTTCATGATTGCATATATATATATATATATATATATATATAGTACAAATATAAATGTCTTTACTGTCAGTTTTGATCAACTTAATGTTTCACTACTGAATAAACTTTCTCTCACCAAAAAATAAAAAACCTATTGCTTATATTTCATTAAATTATAGTTGATATTTCACTAGTGCCTGATGTTTTTTTGTAGGGCTTTTAAAAATCGTGAAATGGCCAGCAGCTGCCATTTAGATGAATAGGAATGTCAGCATATAGCTTTCTACAGGCATTACAGTCCTCTTTAGTCCTTGAACACCATTCCTATGAATCAATCACATGGGCTTTGAACACCATTCTTACAGTATAAACCTGTCATTTCAGAGGTGCCTTATGGTTGGGGTTAGAGATCTGTGGTTGGTTAATAGGAATGTTAGATGTCGATCCAGGAATCTGTCCTACTTGGCTAAATCATGTCACTGTAGCCATATGTGAAGCCTGTAAAATATATTAAAAAATCATGCTCGTGATAATGAAATAAAAAAATCATCGTAATGAAAATCTCATATTCTCTCAACACAACTTCATCTGTCTAATTTAAAACAAGCACCAAAGGCAACTGAAAATAATGAAGCAACTGCATTGCGACAAAGTGGGAAGTATTAAGTGTCTTAATCTGCGTGTATATAAATATACATTTTTAAAACGACTGAAGTCTGGAGATCTTAACATAGGCTGAATAAGAATGAGGTGGTGGGCGGTAGTTCTGTAGGTGTGTGTGAACTAATCCTAATTAGTCCATGCAGCGGAGGAGTTCTGTAATAATTACCTGCTGCAGAGATTGTAGACTTGTTATGATCTAGACTGTATTCATTCTGGTGATTATTACTTCTGAAGAGAATGCGGTTTTAAACGCTGTATGCTGTGGTAACCGTTTGACTGTAATTAGTACTGTGATACTACAACTATAATATCGTTGTAATCACGCCTTTAATGTGGAATAACAGGCTATCTGACTGAGCCTTAAGAACAGGGCTGTCGCAAAATCAAATGTGAAAACTAAAAAAAAAAAAAAAAAAACTGGAAGAAAGTCAAGGAAGTCAAACAGCTTCTTTGGCTAGAGTTAAACTCAGGTGTTAGTTTGTTAGCTTTTGATTTAAAGGTGCATAACAAGTATTTTGGAGAAAAACTGCTTTACAATGACTTGACTTACAATGATTGTTTTCAATACTGATAGTCAGAAATGTTTCTTGAGCAGCAAAACAGTATATTAGAATGGCTTCTGAAGGATCATGTGACACTGAAGATTGCAGTAATGACTGCTAAAAATTTAGCTTCATCACAGGAATAAATTACATTTTAAAGTATATTAAAATAGAAAACAGTTTTTTGTTACATATTTATAAAATGCAGTGCATCCATGTGTAAAAGTTGAGTAGCAAAAATGGTCAAGACAGAAAAGCTCTTACAAAAGCTATAGAGAAGAAATGGTTTCTCTATATTATACAGTCTATGGCTTTCTAATGTAATAAAACAAACATTTTCAAGATACTAAATGTTTGTAAAGACAGCTGACAGTATCATTAATAAGTTTAAAATGTAATGTAGCACAGAAAACTTTTCAAAGCGTGTAACAAAAAACACAATTTCATCAAGGTGTCAGAGCAGCTGAAAAAACCCTTCGATTTACTACCGAAGACTTGCAAAAAGAACTGATGAAAGGAGGGGGAAAAAACATTTCAATGCAGGCTATAAGAAGATCACTAAACAAGCCTGACCTTTGTGTCCAGACACCTCATATCACTCTTGACCAAGAGCAACATAAAAGGTCAATTTGAATATTCTAAAATGAATTTGAATAGGTATGTGGAGTTCTAGAAGAATGTTTCATGGAGTGATGAGACCAAACTGAAACTTTTGGACCTATGGGTCAGCAATATGTCTGGTGAAAAAAAGCAAGAACACAATCTCCATGGTCAAACCTGGAGGTGGACCAGTCCTGTTATGAGGGAGCTTTGCTGTTACAGAAAATGGAAATCTTTACTGTATGAAAGACATATTGGATTCTTTGAGGTATCAGGCCATTTTGGTAGAGAATGTGATTCTTTCTGTGCAGACCGAAACTTGATGATCATTGGACTTTTGCAGTGGGACAGTACATGTACAAATCTACCAAAACTGTTTAGGAATCAGTTGTAGAATGTTCTTAAGTGGCCTGCTCAGTCTCCAGATTTAAATCTCATTGAAAATTTTAAATCTTTGGTGGGATTTGAAGAGAGCAGTGGAAACATGAAAACTAAAGATTATCAGTGATCTGGAAGCTTTAGCACAGAGGTGTTGGCTAAGATTCCAGTAGAGAGGTGACAGAAGCACTTCCAATAAGGCAATGCTTATTTAAGGTTTAAAAGAGTAGAGGATTAGAGAAATTTGGCTTTTGGAGGTTGAATAATTTTGTACATGGACGTAAATCAAAATTACATTCTCAACTAAAAATCAAAATAATAAATAAATAAATAAATATGCTTATCTGATATCTGAAATATACAGTATAATAGTCAAAATGCTGCATTTATTTGATTACAAATACAGTAAAAACAGCAATATTGTAAAAACAAAACATTTTTCAGGATACTTTGATGAATAAAAAGAAACAGCATTTATTTGACACAGAAATCTTTTGTAATATTATAAATGTTACAAAATATTAGACATTGTAACCTTTAATCAATTTTGTGTCCTTGCTGAATGAAAGTATTGATTTCTTTCTTTTTTTTACTCCAAATTTATGGAGAATGAAGCAGCACAATTGTTTTCAACATCGATAATAATAAATGTTTCTTTAGCACCAAATCAGCATATTAAAATGATTTTTGAAGGATTATGTGACACTGAAGACTGGAGTTATGACTGCTGCAAATTCAGCTTTACCATGACAGGAATAAATTACTTGTAAAGGGGTGATCGGATGCAAAATTCACTTTACAAGTTGTTTGAACAAAAATGTGTGTTGGAAGTGTGTGTACACATCCATCCTATAATGATAAAAATCCACGCAGTGGATTTTTTAAAATCCTCCCCCCATTTTAAAATCCCCTTTCTCAAATCAGGCTGTTCTGAGGTTCCTGTCAGAATGACGTAGTTCTGTACAGGCCACTCCCACGATAGTTGATTGACAAGACCGTCTTACCTTAGACCCGTCCTGAGTGAGCCGAGTGAGCTGTAAACAGTCTGACCAACGCCGGTGCAGGGGAAGACAAGATGTCTCAGATTAAGCGCTTGAAGTGTTTAGTTGTTGGATGTAATAATGAATATAGCAGTCGTCAGTTACTCCTGACATCTGAGCCGCTGAAGAGGCAGAGGATTAACGTTACTTTTGCCTTGAAGTGAATGCGCCGATCCCCGATCTATGTTCGCCCGAATCATTCGTGATCCAGTTTTATCTACAGAAGAAGTGAGTATAAGGGTTTTTATGAATCTTTGCAAATTGCCTTTCCTAATAATGTGCTAGTTAGCCAGTTTCGCGGCTGAAGTTTAGTATGCTCCATAGACATATATACCTAGATGCCTCATTATCGACTGTTTCTATTTGCCGCGATACATAAGCCATCCGCCATTTTTGGAACGGTCTGCTAATCTTTGAGCGCATTGACTGTGTGCGTCTACAACAGCAAGTTATACGCTTGTATATCTTTGAATATTCATTGATTATTATGGTGAATGCAAGATGGCTGCCGGGTCAACGTATCTGGAGCGGTCGAATAGGGAGTCTACACATACACTATGGTCTGCTCGTCACTCCACGGAAGAGAGGGGCGGAGTCAGCAGAGCTCACTAGCATTTAAAGCAACATGGACTAGATCAGCGTGCTGAAAACAGAGCTGATTTTGACTGGGTAAAGAAGGTGTTTTTTATACTACCATTGAGAAATTTTAACCAAAGTATGTTACAGACTTTTCATTAAGAACCTAAAGAATCACATCAACTTGTGTAAAATGGGTATCCGATGACCCCTTTAAAATAACAGTTATTTAAATTGTAACAATTAAATAGTTTTACTGTATTTTTGATCAGATAAATGCACAATTTGGTGAGCATAAGAGACAAGAAACATAAAAAAAATCATAAATATTGCAAACTTTTGACCAGTAGTGTACATATCTTCATATCCTCTTTAAACACTGATATATCATTTGTAGCTATGTAGCTAATTCTAAACAAATTCTGATTTAATCAAGGCCTGATCTAATATTTGACCAGTTTCACCTTCAACGTTTCCTTTCTCATTATTTCAGTCTTTTTCTGTCGCTCTGCAGCACCCACTCTTTCGCCGATCTCGATTGAATGCAACAAGAGCGTTACCGGTATTCATTACCATGGGACTGCTTTACAATTCAAATGAACGCTGACCCCCTGTGATATACATGAAATGAGTATGTGAGTTCCGGAACAGACATCTTGTCAGCAGAGTCGCCAAACAAAATTCTATTTCCTCTGGCTGGGCACGACGGGACAGCCCATGTCACCCAGCCTCTCATACCCAATTACCTTTGGGTCAACACAGGGAAATTGGCTTCAACATTGATTATTTTCTGTCCCAGTGGGGTGTATGAATAATTGACCCATCTGATGTCCTGAGTTTAACTCTCCCTGAAAACATCACAGTACAGATATCAGTCATGAGAGGCCTGTGTGTACGTAGCCTGCTTGAACATCCTGACTTGAAAAAGCTCATCTAAGACCATTTTAAACAAAGGCTGGCACTCTCATGCTTTTTATCATTTCCCTGTATTTATTCTTACCTCATTAGGTTCATAAGAGCAAATAACCCCCACTTTGTGGTTATTAACTTTTATTAAAGTCCTAATATTCACTCTTGTAGTAAGAATCGATTTCTTGGCTGTGATTTATTGGTTGATCAGCAGGGGGTTTGGTCATTACGTGGTGGTCTAACTCTGTACTGTTTAACCTCAGGAGTGCAGTCTGCTGTCTCATCTCCATGGAAATTCAGAAGTGATGTTTAGGTCTGCACATAATGTATAAGAATCTATAAAACACACAGTTTACCGGGTTAAAGTTGCCATAAATCTGTATTTATGGTAACCCCAACCCCTAATTTACACATTACAAGTGAAACGAAATCAGTCCAACCAACTCTGATTTTAGCATTAGGTAACTGTTTCATTCCATCTCTTGTCATGCAATGTATTGATTTTCATGAAGCTTGGACTATACTAAATGTGGCACTACACTTTGCAATACTACATGTTATGATTCATTTTATGGTGATTGGTCCACATGATACTGATATAAAGCAAAAAATATAAATTATATACCATAAACTAACACAGAATATTATACAATAATTCATAGCTTTCACAGTAAAATACATATAATGCATTGTTAAACCATTTACAGTGCTTTCACTGTATATGGTAAAGTAACTACAGTTCAGTCATGACAAATCTCTAAGCAGTTTTTAACACTCATTTTATTAATTAGCAATATAAATGTAAACAGGTTTTGTTTTTCACTGACTAGATCTGCTACTACTGCTGTGACTATGTAGACTTGCTCTGCAAAACCAAAAGAAATACAGAGAAGAACTTGCTCTACTGAACCCCAAAAGCGTATAATATAAAAAATCTAGACAGGTGGTGCTGGGGAGGAGGGAGGCTAAAGACAGTGCACAGACTGAGCTCCATCTAGTCAGACCATAAAATAAGGGAAAGCATTGATAGAACTGATTGATTAGATGCAGAACCGGCAACAAGACAGCCAATCAGTGCAGGAAGGGTTTCATTAGTGAACTTTGTATTTAACCAGTTAGAGTTAGAGAGTTAGAGTTATATTTTATTGTCCTTTGCAGGAAATTTGTCTTGGACTCAAAGACACAACAACCACAACAAATAACAACAAAAACATTTTTAAGAAAGAGAAAAAGAAGAAAAGTGTTAAAATACCATCACACTTACTGCAATTTACTACTTAAAATACCAGTAAATACAGGTATAAATGAATTCTTATAACGATTACTTCTACATAATGGAACTCTATAACGCTTGCCTGATGGCAGTAATTGATACGTTGGAAATAAAACATGGCATGAATCACTTACTATTGCTTGTGTGTTCTTAAAAACAGCGACTCATAAATAGACTGATACTTGAATTTAATTGAAGTTAACGGGTTTAGAAACATTTTTTACAATGTAGAAGTGAGCCTTGATATGATTACACAAATGAATAAATAAATAAATCTATTTATACAAAGGCATATGTATCGATGCAGTATTGTGAACAAAAATGTTGCAATATATTGCTATATGGTTATATCAGTACAGCCCTCCACATATATGACACAAATATTTAAGCACAGAAAAACATAAAGAGATCTGCACAAAATTAAGCTTGTGCATCACCATTTAACACTGCTTGTATAAGACACATTGTGCATTCAGCAACAGTTTTTTTTAAAATGTCTATTAAAATTCTACACAACATGCCCCTTTTGATGTTGGATTTCAGCTGTTGCATTTGTGAAGACAGCCTGGAGCAGATTCCATACTGAACAGTAACAGCAAACAGCAACACTCAACTCAACAGATCTACGGAGGTCTAAATAAATAAATGAAAAATTATGTATGAAATAAAATATATGATATGATATATATTTATAAAATGATGAAAATTTAAATAATCTAAGTTTAATCCATTAAAGTTTATAAATATATGGGTTAAACTTGACTATGGGTCTGTTAACATGATGATATATTTCCATTAACCAATGCCCTTTGATTTGAGATTTTGGTTCTGTTTGGTTGACAGGAATGTTGTTCCATGTTGTTCAACAACAAAGGATGCTGATCCAGAAACAAGTCCTACTTTTGTAAATCAACGTTTGCATTCAGCTACACTTGCTATAAGCATGTATGTTTGAGTCAAAATTAAACATATTTCATGCTGTTGGCTTTGACTTTGCGTGTTGGTGAAGACGGAAGAAAGATTCACAGCCTGGAGCTGATTCATCGGATAATGAACAGAACCGCTCAGTGAGGTCATCCCACCAAAGTGTCTCCTCGACTCAAAACCGCAGCATTACAAAATATGATCCATGCGCTTCCTGCCAGCAGTGTGACTGGTACTATCCACAAGGGACTTTTAAAAGCTATTGAATGGTTTTTCTGTGTCTACACTGAATGTGCAAGTTTAATATATTTGACCAGAGGGAGCAAGAGAAGCCATCCTGCAGGTCATTCTATAGATGCAGAAATACAGACTTGAAAAAGGAATAGATCTTTTTTGTCTTTAACTCAGTAACTACTTTTAGAGTAGGTGAGTTAATCTTGCATCTCCGTTCAGAGTTTTTTCAAACTTGTATCATTAATAATGGATCATTTCCATAAGTAGGTTTTGTTGTACTTTCCTCAAATGAATGATGCATTTGGCATGAAATTTTGAGGAAGGTGCCATATAGAGGAGATACTGCTGGAAAGCTCTGCACATCAAGGACCCTGAAATTTCTGCCCTGTGTGATGGATTCAGAAACCGCGGTGAGGAATTTGTGTCGCAGTGAAGAATGTGACTTAGAATAAGCGAGAATAATTCATCCAATGTGTGACGCATGCCACCCTGCCACAGCTGTAAAATTGATCCGCTTCTGGATTAATTGTTTTCCCTTCATCAATAACAACCTGCAACTACAGAGTCATCGGAGAGTCACAGAAGTTTCAGGATGTCGGAAAAATATTAGGTGTGGGTAATTGTCAAATGCGATTCCTCCAGAGGTTCAGAGAAGATTTTTTCATTTTTTTTCCAGGATGTGAGCGGATCTCTCGAGACGACGTTATACAAATGTTGAGGCCAAGTTGGTGCAAACAAACGGCAAATTTGTTTAGCTTTCAAACAAGCACGTCGGCAACAATGAATCCCGTCAAATCTCTGCTACTGTCTTGAGAAGGTGATAAGCGCCAAACTAATCATTAACTCTGGCCAGCCGTCGCTTGAAAATATACACCACTGATGTTTCCTTCTGCTTGGCTGCTTGCTGCTTAATCTTCTCTTCATTGATTTTACCCAGAGACATCGACAACCGACCCTGATGGCTCAGGCAGGGCCGTGGCTTGTTGAAAAGAAACTATGTGCTCAGGTGTTCTCTGAAATCTCTAGTAGTCAGGGACAGCTTTCAGAGAGAATGGCTGCTTTCTTAGCTTTGCAGCTCAGCTCAAAATATGCTTTAGACTATTATACGCTTTTAAGAGTTTACTTTTGTACTCTTTTATACTCTTATAATTATGTGAGGTATACAGTAAACTCACATTGTATTTGTAAAATAAAATGTAGTAAGAAAAAAATTCTGAGATATGAAGACAATTACAAGACATTGTTTTTGTTTCTTATACTTGACTTTATATATGAAGGCACAATTATAAAATGCCACAACTGTGAAACTTAAACAAAAAACAGTCAATTGTGAGATAAAGGCACAATTTTGACACAAAAACAAGACAACTATGAGATATCAAGGGACAATTACTAAAAAAAGTTATATATAAAATAGTATAAAATAGTCACAGTTGTGAGACTGAAGCTGAAATTACGAAATACAAAGTCAAAGTTATGAGATATAGTTGTAAAATGAGAAAAAAATCAATTGAGAGATATAAAGCTGTAATACGACAAATAACATCACAATTATGAGATAAAAAAGTCACAATTGTGAGATATAAAGTCATAGTTGTGAGATATAGCTGCAATATGATAAATAAAGTTAAATGTGATACATAGAATCAGAATTGTGAGAAATAAAGTCAAAATTATCAGAAATAGCCCATAGTATGCAGCATCTGTCTAACACGTGTCTGTCTAACACGTGTTTTTTATGAATGTGTTCCATCATAGCTGATTTTGGAGCAAACAAATGCTTTAAATGGAAAAAATCCATCATATCAAGTACATTTGGACTCCATTAAAAAGGCCAAATTCTTAGAGCAAGAGGTCTTCAGGCTTTAGTTCTTGCAACTGTGACAGCCAATGCATGTTGCCATGGATTTTTTCCAGCTCCCTTGTTGCCAGTGGCAACAGATCAGTTCAACAGTCACCGTATTGTTTCGATGTAAGAGAAAAATCCTGTTTAAAACTGAGGCTAATTCTCTTCCACTATTTAATTGACAGGTTGGTTCAGAGCTGTCAATTCTAATCCACCATTTCTCTGCGCTGCAAAATAATATAAGAAATGTCCACGTGAGTAATGTGAAAATAACCTCAAACATTTTGCCTGATGCTTCAAGATGTCCAATTTCCCTGCCCTTTTAATCAATTAGATCAAATATTGAGCTAAACAGACAATATAAAAATGTACTGTAGGAGTCATTTTTAATTCTTTGTCTTTTCATGAAATATGCAATATCCTTTCAGTCAATTTTTTGTGGACTTAAAAAAAAAAGCACCATGTGCAAGGACATGAGCGCCACTGAACTAAATGTTGGGGGGTAGCTGTTATTCTTCTCTAAAGGAGCAATAATTGGCCAACAACGTCTAACCAAATTGTTCAGGCTTGGATAAGCAATTAGGCTAATCGGCCAGTATAATGGCAGAAGAATTGCCACAGTCCGCTCCCATTAGTAGATCTTTTTCCAAGAATCTGAGTGAGAGACTTGACATTCTCACATCCTTTTTGCTCAACTCATGCTGTCTGACTTTTTTTCACACCTTTACATTCTCTCGTCCATTTCTTTCTGCACCTTCCTGGTGCATCAATTGCATTACTAAAGCACTTTCATTCATTTTCCATCACCCCAAAGGCAATTATACTGAAAATACAGGGCCCGGAGTTGAGAGTCAATGTTACTTTGAGCCAATATATTTCATGCTGGGAAAGAAGGCTTTAATTGGCACACAGTGGCAGGAGAAATGAATAGGAATTTGCTATGAATCCAGTTAAAGATATTTTTCAGTGTCGCATGGAAGATGTAAACTCCAAGGGAAAGATGTCTTCTATTCCTCCATTTTTGATTCCTTTTTATTATGGGAGAGAGAGACAGAAAATGTCCGTTTGAAGAATAATAAAGCTTTCTGCTGAATTTTGATGTCTCATCATGTATGTGTGCTACACTGGGGATGAGAGGAGAGATGAATTCATGAAATCAAATGCTCGGCTTGCTTAATTTCTGCTTCAGTGTTTTACAGTTCTGACAATTGGAAATATTAACCACATCTAAGATTTAATCTGAAAATGTGGCTTTGCCTAATTATCTTGCATGCTTCTGAATAAGTAGTGCTGAATAGGAGAGCATTCTTGATGCACTTACAGAGAGAAATATGACTTTTGGATCTATCTGAGACTCTTTTATGCTCTTGTTTCTCAAACCTGTAAGACGTGTAATGTAGGTTGAATTCTGAGTCACAGGGATATGAACAAGCCATTTCTGATGCTTTAAATGTGTTGAAATGATGAAAAAAAAAAAAACAGTAGATGAAAAGGCTCATTTCTCAGTCGGTCTCTTTCCCACTTTTTGAATGAAACATAAAAGTATGTAAAACTAATACTTTGAGGAGTCCTGTTAAATGAATCTTTTTTTTTTTTTTTTTTTCCAATTTCAAAATCTGGCCCATCTTATGCATATCTATTTATTATCCTGCAATGACTGTCATTGCATAACTCATTTAGATAAAGTTGAATTTTATGAAACTTCTTCATTTAAGAATATGATTAATGATGATGAAAATTTGACTGATGAAAGACTTGTTTCTCAACTTTTGTATTATGGATCACAAAAAAAAAGAAGAAAAAAAAGCATTACAGCATTAGCACATAAAAAAATCTGGCATTTTAAAACTGAAATTTCTTTTCCTTCCTTTCCCTCATCACAAAGTTTTACCCAAAAAATAAAAATACAAAGTTTTATATAAAAAGTGAATAAAAATAATGATATTATTAATAAAATGATGATATTAATAATAATAATAATGTTTAAAATTATTACATTTGTATTAATAAAATTAATAAAATAATACAATATAATGTATATAAAGTTACATTTGAAAATACTGTTAAATTTAAATAAATATCAATAGCATAATGGATAGTTCACTCAAAAATGACAATTCTGTCATTAATTACTCACCCTCATGCCGTTCTAAAATTACCTTCAATCATCTTCAGAACACAAATTAAGCTATTTTTGATGAAATCCGAGAGCTTTCTGACGCTGCATATACAACTATGCAACTGAAACGTTCCCAGGCCCAGAAAGGTAGTAAAGACATCGTTAAAATAGTCCATGTGACATCAGTGGTTCAACTGTAATTTTACAAAGCTATGAGAATACTTTTTGTGTGCTAAATAAATACATAAATAAATAACGACTTTATTCAACTAGCCTATTTATTCTCTTCTGTATCAGTTTCCACCGCTAATGAATTTCATCAAAAATATCTTAATTTGTGTTCCAAAGATGAACAAAGGTTTTATGGGTTTGGAAAGACATGAGGGTGAGTAATTAATGACAGAATTTAAATGTTTGGGTAAACTATCCTTTTAAAGCTGCTGGGGGGGGGGGGGGGTGCTTGTTGAGATCACATGATCAGTTGAACACTTCATCTTGTTAACCTCCTTATAATCAATGTTGTTTGAATAGGGCATTTCTACAACTAATTTTTTTGCTTGATTTTTGCATTTTCAACATCCACGCCAATAGGTGTCAATGGCTGCGTTTACACTAGCACAAACAATCGGATTTTTTGCTCACATCTGACACAGATCAGAATTTGTTGCACACGTGTAAACACAAAAAGAAATCCATGCGAGATACGATTTCTTCGCATCCGATCTGAGCCACTTCCAAATGTGGATTTTAATTGGATACACATCCGATATCTGGACATCCGACCTACATCTAAACACACATATCTGATTCTCCACAGACACGTTTGCTCATAAAGATTTTTAATACCGGCGTGCTGTATGCGCTCACATTTTATTGAGATGGAAACCTTTTATAGGTAAGAAATTGCACATTCAGGAGGTGGTTTTCAACCCCTGCCCCGTGAATTTTGAAAATACAACAGCTAAAAGCTACATTATATTTCTCAGCAATGAAATGATAACTTAGCAGTTTTTGTAATTAAACCGAAAAGCTTGTTTGCAATGCTTCACAATCACTCGCTTGCAAAACATCCATGACAGCCGTTTTCCATGCTGGCATATAATAATGGCCATTCGACGTAAATTATTTAAATAATTTTAATAGCCCGGCCATTTAAAACCCGAGGGTCTACCATGTGCATAGTAAAGCGATCACTGCAGACAATCCTTTTGGGTGGGAATTACTGTAAACACAGATATCGGATACTAGTCGTGTCTAAAGTGAATGTAAACAGACAGGACAAAAAAAAAACACAGCCAATATGAGCCAGTTCATGCCCAACTAGCCTGACAAAAAATTGCATCATAATAACAGAGTTCAATTCTTACACTGCCATTCATCAAAAAGGAACTTGCCATTTTGACAACAACAAGGTGTTTATTTCCTTCGATGTGTACACATACTGTGTAACTACACGTGCAGTTTGAAATCAGGCCACGTTCATTTACATTAAACAAACAGCGTGGTGCAGCGACAAAGGCGTTTTCCACGATCACTCAGCCGGAGTCTGTTCTGAGATGCTTTATTGAGTAGTTTTATGAGCAATGAGTGCGTCGCAAGCGCAGGCCCAGATGAAAGATGAATCACAGCTCCGCACGACTGCATCGCTTGTGAAATGAGGGCTCGGTAATGAGGATTAACTTGAGCAGTCAAGCCTGATCCCACCTGGCACCCCTCATTCTCTGACACAGTGCTATAAACTCCCTGGTGGTTTTCACTCATATGTTCAGTAACATCAGCGCCTTTCCCGCATCTCCATCTCCACAATTACAGATCTGCTCTCAGCCACAGGGCCGCCTGTGTCAACTTTTGACATTTCGAAGTTTGTTGAATCAGTCCGAAAAACTTACTTTCAGAATTGCCCAATTTAATTAGTCTACATCTAGAGTTATTGTGTTAAAAGTACAGGCAAAAATGATGGGCCTAAATTTTATTTTAATTAGTGAACATTCGCATACCACTAAAACGGTTTTGCATGTGTCAGAATTTTGACCTTGATTGTGTGGCCTTCGATTATGTTTCACTGTGGAACGTTTAATGAATGCAGAAAGATTTGTTTCAAAAGACGGGCTGAGTACAGAGAGAAATGAAATGGCTCGTGCTTTTTGTGCCTTTTGTATGACAAATAATTCCGCACCCCAACATGACCTCCTCATTTCCAGCGAGTTTTTCCAACATATTTACTGTAATTAACATGCCAATGTTTCACTCAGCATTCGAGTAAAAGTGTCGTTCCATTCCGGGTACACTCTCTGAGCATGAAAGTCAACCTCAATTACTGCTCAGAAATGCCATTTAGCCTTTTAGTTAGACTCTCGGTGCTCTGTTTTGTTAAGCAAACAAAAACAACACAATGTCCCCATTTCCAGTCGAGACAGATAACATAAGCATGACAGTTGTAAATGTGCTACTTAGTTTTATTATCAAAATATGAATTTTCAATTACATTTTTTTGAGCGGTGCAATGTATTCTCAGAGTTCTCAGAGTAATAAAGGTAATTATGAAAAAGGGGGTGCAATGTTCTGGGGCATGAAACTAATAAAAACCTAATTTAGTAATTCATTACATAGTATACCGTCTGCTATTCTCATAAATGTGCCGTGCAGTCACAGATTTAAAGTGCGCCTTACAACTTTATTGCAATCAAAATGAAAAAAACTCAACAATGACTTTTTTTATGCTGTGATGAATGTTTCATTCAAAATGCAAGACATACAAATGAGAAATCATATTTCAGGGTTATTTAAACCTTCATGCTGCTTTACTCTGCTCATGGGGGGCATATGCAGCTAGGCCGCAGAGATTCGTGGGAGATTTTGCCATGACGGTCATTTTAGAGGCGAGGGTGCTCATTCCAGCAGGACTTAACGTCCTAAATAGATAAAGACGTAGACTACCATGGACTGTTATTTACAGTTGTTTGCAATTATCTGGTTTATTACATGAATGCAACTTAAAATGGAATCTAACCTTCATAAAAGTCTGTTTATATACAAGTACTATAATTATACTTTGACATGGAAGTCATGCAACACTGTTGAGGATAAGTGTGCTAAATGATAACAAAACATGACGATCAATGGACAAAACATAGTTTGTAAAGATAGATTTTGATATCTTTGGCTTAAGGAAGTCTTGTGTGAAAATGAAAGAAATAGTTCACCCAGAAATGAACATTTAAAATGTATTCACCCTCAGGCTATTTAAAATGTAGATGAGTTTTTTTCTTGATGGCAACAGATTTGGAGAAACTTATCACTTGCATTACGTCACTCACTCACCAATGGATCCTCTGCAGTGAATGGGTGCCATCAGAATGAGAGTCCAAACGGCTGATAAAACACCACTATAAAATAATCCACACTACTCCAATCCATCAGTTAATGTCTTGTGAAGTGAAAATCTGAGTTTTTTAGCCATTTCTTGAAGATGGCTTGAGCTCGGATTGAGTTGGGCAGGTCATTCCACCAGGAGGGAACAGTTAATGAAAAAGTCTGTGAAAGTGATTTTGTGCCTCTTTGGGATGGTACAATAATGCGTCGTTCACTTGCAGAATGCAGGCTTCTAGAGGGCACATAGGTCTGACATAGTGAATTTAGGTAAATGGGTGCAGAGGTGGTTCTGTAGGCAAACATTAATGCCTTGAATTTTATGCGAGCAGCTATTGGTAGCCAGTGCAAATTGATGAACAGAGGTGTGACGTGCATTCTTTTCGGCTCATTAAAGATTAATCTTGCAGCGGCATTTTGGATTAATTGTAGAGGTTTGATGGAACTTATTATGGAATATATAATATAAGTCTCAGGTGTCCCATTTTTCAGAATAGGGCTGTGCCTTTACAGCTCCTTCCTCAGATATTCTGCCAAAACACATCTGTTTGGTTTTGATTATCATGTCTGTCATGTTGAAATCATGCGTTTTAAACCATTTTAGTTTAAACTTCTAATATATGGTTTTCTGAGCGCACACATCTGAAGCATGCGCACAGAAAGCGGCTGTCATACAGCATGTGAGTATTCTCTTTTATGTCTTATTGCACTTAAACTGCCAAATACATACAAAGTTTATGTAAAAAAAACAAAAACAAAAAAAAACATGAGTTACAAAAACAGTCAGTTTTATATGTAAAGGTAAACAGCTGGGAAAGAAATAGCGTTTGGACTCTCATTCCGATGGCACCCATTCACTGCAGAGGATCCATTGGTGAGCAAATGATATAAAGCTAAATTTCTCCAAATCTGAAGAAAGAAAACTTATCTACGTCTTGGATTGTCTGAGGGTGAGTAGCATTTACACAACTTTTCATTTTTGGGTGAACTATTCCTTTAAACAGCTAAAGTTTTTTACTGACCCTCTGTCAGACAAAAAAAAAAAACAAAAAAAAAACCTGTTCTGACTTCACACTGTTGGTCTGTAAACCCTAGGTTAAGATTCTTATATGGATATTTATGAGGTCAGTAACATTGATTGGACAAATACTCATATGTGACCCTGGACCACAAAACCAGTCTTAAGTCGCTGGGGTATATTTTTAGCAATAGCCAAAACTACATTGTATGGGTCAAAATTATTGATTTTTTTTAATGTCAAAAATCATTAGTATATTAAGTAAAGATCATGTTCCATGAAGACTTTTTGTAAATTTCCTACTGTAAATATATCAAAACATAATTTCTGATTAGTAATATGCATTGCTAAGAACTTCATTTAGACAACTTTAAAGGTGATTTTCTCAGTATTTTGATTTTTTTGTACCCTCAGATTCTAGATATTCAAATATTTGTATCTCGGTCAAATATTATACTATCCTAACAAACCATACATCAATGGAAAGCTTATTTATTCAGCTTTCAGATGATGTATAAATCTCAATTTTGAAAAAATTGACGCTTATGACTGGTTTTGTGGTCCAGGATCACATATAATACTCATATATAATTCTCATTTCATTACTCAAATGAATGTGTTTGCTGTTACTGTTCATAATTTTTGGCTGTGCTAAACTTTTCAAAATTACCAGCATGAAATATTTCTCTAGCAAGTGTTACAGCTGGTCTTAAAAATATGATAACCCAGGGTTAAATGCATAATCAATGGCTTTAATCAAGGTCTAAAGAAAAAAAGTGTATGAACCCTTTATGCACTAAAGAGTAAAACCTGTTACTGGAATAAGGGAAAACAATAAATAAAAAATTCAAAGTGTTCACAAACATTCCCTCTAAACTGTAGTAAACGTGACCAAATGTTGTGATTTACAATGTGAATCAATTTAAAAAAAAAAGAAGAAGCTATTCCTAGTCTCTCCGCAAATGGTGTTTGAGATGATTGCAGTATAGCGTGCAGCATTTGTGGTGAGACATTATCAGTGCCATCAGAGAATTCAGTTACTCATCTGTCTCAGCTGGTATGCAAAGATGAATCCACAGCCATGTCTCCTGACAGGGGTCTGCTCCTCACAATCTCTACCATCAATCAGTCAATATCTCTCATCAACACACACACACACACACACACACACACACACACACACACACACACAATTAAAAAGACCAGATTAAGAATCATATTGCAACTGACTGAGGATCAAATCTAACCTACAGGGGTAAATAAAGCACAAACAAGAACACGTACACACACAAGAGCAGTTATAGACGTGTATGTCTATACTATGTTCATATCATTGTACAGAAGTCAGACGTGACAACCACTTAGCAACCACCTCAAACAACCTAGCAATGCCCTAGCAACCAACCAGAACACCCTAGAAACCCACCAAGCAATGCCCTAATAACAATCCAGAACACCCAAGCAACAACCTAAAAATGTCATGCAATGTCCAAAAAAAAAAAAAAAGCTTTCTTTCTTTGGCAAATGACTTATCAAAATTATACAGACACTTTTACACTCACAAACACACAAAAGGCTGGGTCTCTGAGAGGAAGTGTGGGCTTATCACCTCACTCGCTGTTAGTACAGAGAACACAGCCGTTTGTTTTAGCTTGTTTCTCATTTTCGCCTGTCACTACAGATGTGACCGCACATTCTGACATCTGTTTGAATGTCTGTTCTCAGGGAAACAACATGTCAACAAACACACACCATTGTAAACTGCTCATACTGATTTTGCATGTAGTTTGCTCTTTTTCTGCCTCTCGTTCTTTCTGGTGCTATATATTTTTTTCCTTCTAAAAGGCACAGGAACTGTCTGGTGTTGATTACTTAACAGGCTTCATAGAGTTAATGAGACAAACTACACAATAGAAATATTGCATTTGCAAAATATTCAGTATGAACTCTTGTGTTAAAATGGATAGTTTACCCACAAAAGAAATTTATGTTATCATTTACTCATTCTCAAGTTGTTCCAAACCTGTATTTTCTTTCTTTTGTGGAACACCAAAGAAGATATTCTGAAGAATGTGTGTAACCAAACAGTTGACGGTAGCCATTGACTGCCATAGTATTTTTTTCCCCCCCAAACTTTGAGGAAATTAGATGCATGTGCAATAAGTAAAAAATTCAGCATTCCTGTTATCATCTTCTCTGTCATAGTTTCCAATAACTTGCACTTTTCTGGTTTACCAAAGTAACAAAAAGAATACAGAAACAGTCACGTAGAAAAATCAAACAGTGCTCTAACAAGCTTTCCATGTGTTAGCATGATTACTATTTATCTTTCTGGAAAATTGGACTTATTGACAGATCCTGATGAGATGTTAACATTACGGTATGATGGGAATCAGGCTCTTTACACTGCGTATTTCAAGTAGAATGCATTTCTGGAGGAGGAATTACGGGATCGATACCAAGCAGCCTCATTCATAAAACCAACGCCATGGAGTGCTATATAGACGGCTGTCCGCTGTCTCTCTGATCCATCTGCAAATGCAATTAGTAATGCACAAAGCAACTAGAGGTCTGCTACAATCAATAGCATACTTCCCTTTGTGAAATGCTCCAAGCTACCGCACTCAGAGAAGACGGTGTAAACACAGTCCTGACACTGAAAACGAAAATGGCCTGTAAGAAACGCTACTATAAAGTGTGCTGTGTTCAGCACTTCATGGTTGTGAAATAAATGGCTGAGTGGACCAAACCTTTGTTTATTAGAAACATCTTTACAGTCCTAATGGACTCAAACATCCTGAAATGTAACAAACAGTATGATGTAATACATATACTACCCCAATAGTGACTGTCTGTCTGTTTTACCTGTCTGTCTATCCATAGATCTATCTCTCTCTCTCTCTCTCTCTCTCTCTCTCTCTCTCTCTCTCTCTCTATTTATCTATCTCACCTGTCTGTCTTTCTGACCATTCTTCCATCTACTTGTCAATCTATCTCTCTATGTATCTTACCTGTCTATGTACATCTATCTACCTGTCTGTCTATATACCTGTCTCTGGTTTTCTGTCTATCCATAAATCTCTCTGCCAATCCATTTATTCATCCATCCATCCATCCATCTGTTTTTGTCTGTCTTTCTAAAATGTCCATCCATCCATTTTTCTTTTCTGACTTTCTAAACTGTCCATCCATCCATCCATCCATCCATCCATCCAACCATCCATCCATTTTTCTATCTATCCACCAATCTACCTGTTTTTCTTTCTGTCTAAACTGCCCATCCATCAGTCTACCTGTTTTGTCTTTCTAAACTGTCTCTCCATCCATCCATCCATCCATCTTTCTCTCTATCCTTTCATCAACTTGTTTTTCTTTTCTTTCTAATCTACCCATCCATCCATCCATCCATTCATCCATCCATCCATTTGTTTTCCTTTTCTGACTGTCTTTCAAAACTCTCCATCCATCTGTTTTTATTTTCTATCTTTCTAAACATCCCATCCATCCATCCATCCATCCTTTTTTCTGTCTGTATGTATGTCAATCTGTTTATCCATACAGTTAATCTTTCTAAATCTTTGCCTTTTATCTTACCTGTCTAACTATCCATCTATCCTCTATCTGTCTGTCTACATTCCTACCTACATATTCTTCTTTCTGAACTGCATGTCTTTCTGTCTATCTATTTTTTTTTTCTATTTGTCTATCCATGTATTCAGTTACCTGTATGTTCATCCATTCACTCACTCACTCACTCACTCACTCACTCATTGTACAAATAAACCAAAGATAACTTACAAAAGTCTATAGTTCAACAAAGTTCAACAAAACTCTAGAAAAAAAGCCCCAAGATGAATCATTTGAACTGGGGCAAAAATAGCTGCATAAAATGTATGAAAACATAAAAAGCACATTCTTGAGGAAAGATTGAAATGTGGTTGTGCGGCGTGTGTGTGTAAGGGCCAGATGAATATTTCAAGTGCAAATGCTTTAGTTATGCTGCTGTTCAGCGAGTGCTAGAGAGTTCAAACATGCAGAGTGCTGGTCCAGCGGGGACTGGCCTGAGAGCAGTGAGCAGCTCTGAGCACTTCGGCTGTGGTGTGGTGGTGCTGGGTGATCAAGAGGAAAGGAGTGGCTCGGGTCCAGCTGAGATAATGGAATTGGTGTGTTCTCCCAGGGCGGTGCTCCCAGCTGGATTTAATTCTGTTAATAGCAGCCGACTCTAGCATCTCCCTTTGGTCCCCTCTCTCTGGCGGAGGCTGCATGCAGGGGGGACTGGAGAGCGTGGTGTAAACGGCCAGCCGTGGATGTATAATGAATGAAGCGAGGCTGAAGGCTACAGCTTATAATTGCTCTTTGTGCTGCTAATGTGTCATCACAAAAGAATCGCACCCGCACACTTCACTCTTAATGGTCAGCCATTGAAAGCAAATCAGAGGGGCACGGTGACCAGCATCACCTTGCACAGCAAAATCAGTCACCATGCTGACATTTATTCGCTTCACTTGCCCTGGTTTCATTGTAAGCAATATGTAATTTAAAAACATTTGCTTTAGTACATGTTCACAGGGCCTCAGAACAAAAAAAAAAAAAAAAAAAGACTAGCGGGCCATTGGCTCCTAAAATGAATAATTTAATGCTTACACTCTAGTGATCTTATTTATTTATTTTTTTTAAATGTTGATTTTCTGTTTACGTGTTTTTTTTATTATAGTAATACCTATTGTGATTATGTATCTTTAAGTACGCATTGACATATGAACAATCAGCCAGTAATAAGGATGATGTAAGTGTTACTAAAGTATATGTAAATCACAATACTGGCTCCCAGGTTTGTTTTATTTAGTCAGTTGTGAACTCAGTAACTCAACCAATTTACTGACTGTCACTGGGTCTGCTTTTTGTGAACCTTTTTGAGTGACCGATGGAAAAAATGCATTCATGATTCAGACATCACGGCTCGCTCTGTGTTCATTTTTGCGTGCAGGAAATGATATCTCACAAATGCATATATCAAATACCTATTAAACTTCTGAAACGAAAAAACTACTAGAACTATTGACAAACATTAGTAGTTTTTATTGCATTCGTGACCATTTTTATTACGGTACTCCAAACTTTTACATCCTCACTAAACTTGAACAACCAAATCCACGATTAGACAGGCAAAGAAAAGGATCAGGACACAGGCAGAACACGATGATCTTGGCTGATTTATACTCTGTCAGCTCTGCGAATTGAACTGGCAATCCTCAGGCCAGTGGCACCCACGAATAGGCAGAGAGAAGTTATAAAGAATGATGAGATTAAGGATCATTATGGACAATATTCTAGCCAACAGGGATTGAAGCATGATAGAGACTTGAGTGGAAAGTAAAATTACATTTGTCACCAGCAATAACGAGATCGTCTCCATTTTTACAGGCGTCCAAGTTCATATTTCCTCGCTTTAGAAGAAAATGAATAAACTCATGTATATTTATTATGAAAAATGACAGAAGCCATGTCCCACAGCGCTGTCGCCCTAGAGGAAGGAAGCTGCACTTTGGAACAATGACACTACACATATCGTATGACAAGTCACCTCTGGGGTGAATCTTCCACTCAGTTTATAAGAACAAAAAGAGGATTTTCTCTTTTTCACCCCTGACCCACCCACCAACAAAGTTTCAATAAAATATGTGTTTGTGGCAGAGTGTTGCTGTTATTCAATAACCAACCGTTGGATCTCCTCTGCTCCTGAAGAACTGCGCGTCTCGTGGGAAAACAGCAGGCTCACTCTGCGACCGCCTCTCTGTGCAGTCTGTCCCTCTGGACGTCATCACAGACCAGCCGCCCCGCTTTCTCATGGCTCTCTGGGGGATAATTTGTGCCTGCATTATTTTTTGCCACACGTCTATGCTTTACTGTTCCAAAATCAATTCAATACGGCACGATTGCTTGAGCAATAACTGCAGATGACCGAAGGGAGTATTATTCTGACTCTGCAGGCAGCATGTGGGGGAGCTCTTGAGCTTTGCAGCAGTTCTGTAGCGGCAGCCTCACCGGGAGCAAGTTTCACCATGCTCATCTCCTCTACCTCCAACCTGTTGCTGGTAATTAAATGATAAATGTCTGCCATAGAAATAGAAATCATAGATTGTTCCTCCCTCCAATGCGTACAAATGGGGATGCCAAGCTGATGGCTGCTATGCTGTAAATATTGACAGGAAATGCCAGCTGGATAGATTAGTATGCGCTCCTGTCTCTGGTCAATCCTATTCTTCTTCAGAGTGGGAAGATGCTATAAATGCAGCTCATTGTTTCTGAGGCTTAGTGCCGCGTTTGAATTCCGCGTGATTCACTCGTCAGAGAATCAGCCGTAATCTTCACCCCCAGTTAATTAAAAAGCCACCAAACAGAATGTTCCAGAAAACAGACTGAGGCTTTATACTAGCTGTGTACTGTGGGATCAGTAAGCCGGAGTCCCTTCTCAGTTCAATTGATTTCAAATGTAAACAGTCTTTTCCACACAACAGGCATTTTGCTCCGTAATCAGATTTGTCCTGTCTTTCATACGATCCTACTGGAAGCGTATGCATCCGCAAATGACATCCATTACTTCCGTTGAAGATCTAATAAGCTCCCTCTCACTCTCCAGCTTGAATGCTTTACAAGTTTGCAAGGCTTATTTTGCATTATTGGCAAAGTGGCCTTAATGTTTTCACTGCATATTTCATCAAAGCAGCAAATCAAGGATGATAAACTCCTGCCTGATTTTATAACCCACACTATTTTGATTCATCAACATTAACTGTACCAGCTTACATCCAGCTTATTTGTATTAGGTAAGTCAGCATGAAAGGGAAGTCGAAATCATCTTTTCTTCCATATTGTAATGCGTATCCGAGTGAAACGACTTCTCAAACGAGGAAAAATATTTTGGAGGAATTGAATGGATCATTGTCCTTAGCTAACTGCTGTGTGAGAGAGAGAGAAGCAATTATTCTCCTGATTATTGTCTCATCAGAAAATGTTTTTTGATGAAGCATTATAAGGGCATACGAATAAAAAAAATAAAATAATGATATATAAATCATTTATATTAAACACTGCAATATTCCATTAAAAACAACAACAAAAACCATCATACTTTCCCTTCAGTTTGGTGACTGAATTGATTTTAGCAGAGGAGCAAAACTAAAGGCGAGGATTCTGCATCGAGTCCTCAGTCAGGCTGCTCCTTCACCGCATTAGTTTTAGAGCTATTGCCATGAGCGTTTTCGTGAGGCTAAATGCGACTCTCGGGTCCATCTCCGCATCATCCGTAAAGGTCTAGGGCTGCAGGAGCTCATTGGATTGGCAGACTGTAATAGAGCAAACAGGATACATTAAACGGTACTGCCGGTGACACCCCGCAGCAAGAGTCTGGCGACCACTGCAGTCATTACTCTTTAAAACTGCTGACCAAAGCCATCACAGCACCCGGGATGTCAGACAACACACATCTCCTACCTGCCAGGAACAGACAGGCAGTGGGAAACTGAAAGATAAAAAGAAAGAGAAATCAAATGAGGTGTGTAACAGGAACCATGGCATAGAGGAGCTCAATCGTGATTCTAGTTCAAGGAGAAAAGATGAAGGAGAATGAATGAGATTAACAGGAGCGATGCATGAAATTGCAATTTTATGGGTCCAGGTTCTCTGTTTTTATGAACACAGCCATGACGGATTCAGGTTAATTTCACAGAACTTAGTTAACAGAGTGCCATTTGCCCTTGGGGGGCAGTTAGTTCACCTTTCGGGACACTAATAAATAAAAAAAACTTTATTGTTTCACCCCATTAACATTTCATGCAAATTATACCCATAATGCACATTAATACTTTAAGAATGGTACGCTTAGAGTGCCATCAAATGGATTGCATTGTATTTTTAATGTCGTCATAATTCATTTGGCAATTGCACCCGACAGAGGTCCGACTTTTATTTTAAATATCGCAAATAATACAAATAACAATCAACTTGAATCATTATATATGTATTTTTTGAATTAAATACAGCTGATTCTTTCTGGATGCAGGAAATCCATTAAAGCCCCATCTTTCTATCACACCCCTCTCTTATGTCATCCTGGGGACACATTCAGAAAAGCATCCATAATTAATGAATATTCATAAAAGTCATTAAATATGAATGCAGACAATTGCTTTCAAAAGTGGCTCCGATGACCCAAATTTAAACCTCAGCAACATTTCGGATATGGCGTCTCATGAATGTTGGGGTGTGTACTATCTTTTTAAAAGGCAAACTGTTCGTAAGGAGTCAGAAAACACAAGCAGAAGCCAAGTGCAAATGATGAAGCTTTATCCTGCTTGTTTCTAAATCGCATAAAGATTTATTATGTACATGCTCATCATGCGCCGTCAGTATCTCCACAGTATTAGTGCAGCTTGCATTCATTAGGCAGCTATCCCAAAATGATGAATGCTATTTGACACAAACAGCTCATTAATTTGACCCTGTCAAACATAAGTTTTGCATAAAGTCACAAGGAGACCGTTTTGAAATGCTTGTTTGCACTGCATATATTAATAGGTCCCACACAACACACTGTAACAGCCTCCTTAGCATCCTGCACCCTCATCTAGAGAAAAAAGGTGTATTGCTGTTGAAACACCTTTGTTAACTGAGTTGTTTTTGTGTGTTTGTGTGAGTGGAGGGTTGATGTTTATTTTTGTGATGTGACGGATCAGCAGTTGACTGATGTACAAGCAAAGGAAAATGTCTTTCATTTGCTGCACTTGAGCTGCAATATGTTGAGTAATATTTTGACATACTCTATTCTGTGCGCGGAGAGAAAATGTATTATTTTGAGTTCACCTCTACAATAGTGAAATGGCTGGACTGAAGTAAAGGCCATGGCAAACACAGGTGCAATCAACAGTTTGAAGTGAATTTTACACATTATGAAAGATTTTGTTTTTGTGACGAATGAAATGGTCCACACTCCCATAGGATGAAGACTGTGACTGTACTCATAAAAGTTTTCTATTAGAGTGTTTAAAAAGTGTTTTAATCATGTATGGTGTGTTTCGCTAGTAAAATGAAGTGATCCACAGTGTTTCACCAAACATTGGAAAGAAAGGAAAGGACATGAGGCCAAGTATGGTGACCCATACTCAGAATTTGTGCTCTGCATTTAACCCATCCAAGTGCACACACACAGCAGTGAGCAGTGAACAAACACACATGCACACACACGCACGGAGCAGCGGGCAGCCGTTTATGCTACGGCACCCAGGGAGCAGTTGGGGATTTGCTCAGTGCCTTGCTCAAGGGTCTCTCCTCAGTCGTGGTATTGAGGGTGGACAGCACTGGACATTGACTCCCCCCACCTACAATCCCTGCCTGAGACTCAAACCCACGACCTTTGGGTTACAAGTCCAACTCTCTATCCATTAGGCCACGACTGCCCCTGTGAAAGAATTCTTGCAGTCATTGGCTGCCGCCTCTGTAGATGTGCTAGTAGCATAATATTGTCTAGTGATGTGAAGATGAAAATTAGACAAAAATTAGAATCCCATTTTATCTTTTATTTTATATTTATCATCTATTGGTTAAGACAATGGAAGAATCAATACCTGTATGGCTGAAGAAGCAGAAAAGGTCTGTTGACAGAAGAAAGAGGACAAAAAACAAGTGTATCAGTACAGCAAAGACAAGGTGGAAAGATTTATTGACAGAAAATCCTGATTAGTGATTCCCAAGTTGCTACTTTAAGAGAATTATTGTGTAATTTACGTGAAAACTCAAGAGACAATATTTGCTGAACCATGTCAATAGATGGCAGTGCAGCATCTAACACCACTATGGTATCAGTACTCAAAGTACACAAAGAGCAGTGATGCTAAAGCTAGCCAAAGAACTATTAAAATATACACAAACCGTCAACAACACTGTGTTTTCAACATCAACTAGTCGTTGTATACAATGAACATATACAACATGTTCAGTTAATTGCTCTCAATGGATGATTCCAGATACTGATTCAATGACTATTGATTTGCTCTCTTTGTGAAGCACTGACATTGAGACAACAGCCTTTCTGATGGATGGATCGATTGACTAGTAGATGGATTGATGAAAAGATGGTTGACTGATAGACCTATTAAAGACATTACGAGACAAGGATTAGTTAAACCAGAAATGAAAATTCTGTGATTATTTATCCTCATGTTGTTCCGAACCTGCACTTACAGTACTTTCTTCCCTCCAACACAAAATGAGACAGTCATTTTTTTTCCATCCAATTACAATGAATAGTGACTGGACCTTTCAAACTGAAAAAATACACAAAAGCATAAAAGAATAAATAAAGCAAACCAAATGACTCATGCATTATATTCCAAGTCATACAGTTTTGTGTCATAAACAGAACAATTTTTAAGTTGTTAGTCACTTATAATCTTTCCCTTCAGTGAGCTGTTAACCGATGTGATTAGACTGACAGATTCATTTGAACTAATCATTGCGTCATTTGAATGAACTGAATTTGAAAACTCAATCAATCTGATTTACAAACAAATCATTCAGATCATTTGTTTTATGGGAACTGGATAACTGATTTAAAATTCAAGAATTGGACCTCATTACTTTGCACCAAAGAGAGCTAGTCAAGATTTTGTCAATATTTTTTTGTTAATAACGACTTGTAAGCCTGCTCCTCACAAAAAAAGTCTATATTCCCCACTTTTTGTTCATTTTTCTTTATTCACTTTCATTATATTCAAAAGAGTGACCAGGATAATTTTTAAAAATAACTTTTTGTGTTCCACTGAAAAAACAGTCATGCAGGTTTGGAACAAAATATGATATAGTTTCGTATTTGGGTGAACTATTGCTGTAGGTTCACCGGTCAAACAAAACGTATTTGTTTCTAAAAAAAAAAAAAAAAAAAAAAACTCCAGGATTGACAGTCAGTCAGTCACTGAAAAGAAGTCCAGTAAAGTCAAGTTTTATTTGTACACAATTTTCACAATACATTTTGTTTCAAACCACCTTTACTGAAAATAGGACCTTACAAATTCCCCATTGAGCAAACCAAGGGCAACTGTGGCAAGGAAAAAAAAAACATTCTGAAAGAAATATACTACTTCATGTTCTCTGGCACAGACAGGCCTTTACTTTTTCCTCTACTAGAAGAATAGTGAATTTGTGGTCCCATCTTCCAGTCAAGAGCATTTTTGTGTGCAGAGACGTGTCCTGTGACAAACTGTCTGATGTGCGAGCACTGGCTGCCCGTAAGTTTGCCATCACTCTCCTTCCGTCTGTGTCTCAGTGCACACTGGGAAATATTTCATGAGCTCTAAGTGACTGAAATAGTAAGCATTTTTATCAGCTGGCCATTTTAATTAAATAAGGTTGGGAGAGTTTGGAGTTTTAAAGAGGGCCTTTTAGCGCTGCGCTTAGGCATTTATAATGTACGTCTTCATGTCCATTTAGGTCTTATCAGCACTGACCCATTACAGCTCTGTCACTGTGGTCATAAATAAAGGATCTTTAAATATGTTATCAGCACTGACCCAGACTTGATCATGGACAGGAGGGAATTTACAGACTGTATTTCTGCTTTCCCTCAGTGGTACAAAAGTATGCATGTAAACACACACACAAAACCAGCTCAGCTAGGTGATGGACCTCTCTGTGTCCATCTCGTGATCAATCTTGAGACAGTTCAGCTGTCCCATTTTCCACTGTAGATTTGTGTAAGCAGGACTCATCGATTTCCCTCCCAAAAGAGACACCTTGTGTGCTTATTCTACCGCATATTAACAGAATAACTTCTTGCTCTCTGCCCCCGGCAGCAGGGTGTGACTGCATAAGGAGATGTCGTGCACCAAAAGATGAGTCATTGCAGACTGAAGATCGGCACAGATCCATTTCACACTTCCTGTTATCCGGTACAGGAAAGAATCATGAAATGGCTTTCTCATGGAGCTCATATATGTACCTCATGAAGGATAGTCTGGAGGTAAAAGGGCCCACAAATGAGGTTCTTTGAGGGCCTCAGAGAGTCTTCTCTCCTCCGGTGGGAGCTGTCACCTCTGTCTTTTTGGCACTTCAATTACCAGGAACTCATGGCCCACAAGAACAAATCATGTATGGGAACAGGCGTGCTGAATGTTAGTGCGATGATAAGATGTTATCTGAGAGTGACATTTGCACCTGCACAATCTTGCACTTCTTTAATTGGTGAACGACGGAAGCTCTTTGTTTTTGCAGATTCATTAGAACAGCTCGGTAGTTTTATTCAACTGAGAGAACTGTGATGGTTGAGGATCCTCAGCAAAGTAAACTTGCTGTAGGCGCATGCATTATTTAGAGGTACAGTGGCCCTAAAAAGTATCTGGATGCTTAAGCTGTACTTAAAAATGCATGAATGTCATTGCATTATATAACGAAATATCAAACCAAGATGCATTCATTTTAAAAAAGATAAGACAAGAACACTTTACAACAGGGATGCACGATTAATTGAAATTGGGTTGAAATTGCTATTAAATTGTCTGGTTTAGTGCGATTATGAAATCTGTTTGGGATTATGAAAGCTGTTATGCACAGCTTGTCAGTGAAGTACAGCTCTGTGATCAGTGGTAAATGCTGCTCCGTCTGAAAGCACGGCTAGTTTGAGTCGCTTATAACATGCATTTCAAAAAGCAACACGCGTCAAGCATCTTTCCAAACATGAGAAGCATTTATGAACCTCTTGTCCAACAAAAGACAACATTTAATAACGTTTTTACTCCAAACTCACTTCATAACATCAGTCAAGTGTTTAAAATAAAATCTTTCTGTGAGAGGATGTGGCTTCTTATACAGAATAAGGCACACAATGTATTATTTAATAGTTTGCGATGCAGTGATAAAGGCTATGTCGATCAGCATTGCATTAAAAATATACTTTATTATAATGCAGGGCATATTTGGTGTTTTAGCGCGAGAGCACCCTCTGGCTTTCGGATGGAGCAGTATTTACTACTGATCACAGAACCGTGCTCCACTGACAAGCTGCACATAAAAATCGCTGCTTTTTCCTAATCGCAATTGCAGTTTAATTTCGATTAATTGTGTGGCCCTGATTTACAAGAAACACTATTAATGAAATTACACTGCTCAAAAAAAAAAAAAAAAAAAATAATAATAAAAAAAAAAATTGAGGGAATCATCACAGACGTCACATTATCCAGCATGACCCGTTTGGTGGTGGGTCAGTAATGGAATGGGGAGAAAAATCTTTGGAGGGTTGCAAAGACCTCCAGGTGCCAACGGTACCTTTGCTGTTATTAGGTACTGGGATGAAATCCTCTAAGCCATTGTCAGAGCTTACACTGGTGCAGTGGGCCCTGGGTTCCTCCTGGTGCATGATGAAGCCTAGCCTCATGTGGCCAGAGGGTGTAGACAATTTCTGGATAATGAAGGCACTGATGCCACTGACTGGCCCTCACGTTCCCCAAACCTGAATCCAATTGAGAACTTCTGGGATGTTATGTATGGAAGCATCTGAAGCCACCAAGTAACACCAGACTATTCAGGAGCTCACTGATACCATGATCCAAGTCTGGCAGGAGATCCCCCAGGACACCATCTGCCATCTCATCAGAAGCATGCCTAGATGTGTTCAGGAGTGCACACAGACATGTGGGGGCCATACACACTACTGACTTATATTATGAGATGCTTTAATAAGCAAGTTGGATTAGCCTGTAATCTGATTTTCAGGGTGATGATTTTTGGTTTTCATTGACCATTTCACACCATATTTTGTTCTCAATGAATTATACAATGTAATTCATTGAGAGATGAAGTTGCAATTACAATAAAAAGACTGTGAGAAAAAAAAGCCTCTTTGTGATGCGATTATGTGGCCGTGAGACATAAAGCAGCAACTGCAAGATAAAATGGTAATGATTTAAAAATCACACTGTGAGATCTAATGTCACCATGTGAAATATAAAGTTACATAGTGAGATACAATAACTAATAGAAGATAAAAAGTTGCATTTATCAGAATTGAAGTTGCAATTTATTTATTTATTTTTTTTGTGAAAATCTATTTAGATGTTTCTGGTTATTAAACATGTCAGTTAATGTGATCTTGGGACCAGCTGGTTAAAGTAATTGGCCCAGAAATGTTAGTTCTGGAAAATGTCTGGCACAATTTGTTTGCAGATGCCACTTGGTTTGACATTTTGTTAACATATGTAATGAAATTCATGCATTTTACACAAGATTTAACTGTCCAAATACAGGCCACTGCTATATTCATGCTATGAGAACATGAAGCACACAAACACTTGCAAACCAATTAAGTATTATTTTTATATTCATCCTTCTGCTTCATCCAAAATATTTATATAATCAGGAGAACTATCCAAAAATCTCAGCACATTTAGCCAACAATCTATGAAATTATCATAGGAAGGTTCTGTAAACTGGAGCAGTTTTCAAACCTGCTCCTGGAGGACCACCAACACATGTTGGATCTCTCTCTTATCTAACACCTGATTCTTCTCATTAGCTGAAGAGTCTCAATTACCTCAATAGCGGAACATCCAAAATGTCCAGAAACACTGAACTATGAAAGTGGGAAAAGAAGCTTCTAACTCTTGTTATTTAAATGTGTCTTATAAGCGGTGAGAAGAATCCTTTCAGTCATGCACATCTGTTACTATGGTGACAGAGGGCCTGCTGTGCTCTTCAATACATGCAACATGTGTTTGACACACTGCCATGAGCACAATAAACAAAATTTACATGCAGAGACGCTTAAGTAGTTGAAATGGGTATAGTTTATGTGAATGTATTTATTTGTGTACAAATGCATATGCAAATATCTATCCACTGTCCAATCCAAAAAAAATAAAATAATATAAATAAAAAAATACACACACACACACACACACACACACACACACACACTTGTTTCGCTATCCTTGTGGGGACTCTCATAGGCATAATGTTTTTTCTGCTGTACAGACCGTATTTTCTATCGCCCTACACCAACCCTACACCTAAACCTACCCCTTACAGGAAACTTTCTGCATTTTTACATTTTCAAAAAACTTAATTGTGTATGATTTATGAGCTTGTTTACCTGTGGGGACCTCAATTTAGGTCCCCACTGTGACATAAGTCCCCATGAGTCTGTGTGTATTCAGGTTTAAGTCCCCACCGGAATATAAAAACAAGTACACACACACACACACACACACACACACAGTGGTGGCCAACATTATTAGAACACTTGGTATATTTAAGAGGTTTCAGTTGTTTTTGTTGAACTGGCTATTACAATACCCATAAAACAAACTATTGCCAGAACTACCTGCGATGGAAGGAATCTGCTGGAGCACTGAAAATGATGGACTGGCACCCTCAAAGTCTGGACGAGCATATTTGGGGCAAATTAGAAAATAAACTGGATCTAAAAAGAAAATGAACTAAAGAACTATTGTACATTCAAAGAAAAGCCTTTGGGGTGAGTTGCAGAAGGCATGGGATAACATTAGTGTTGAAGTTTTCATGAAATATATTGACACTATGCCAGAGAAATGTGCTGCTGTAATTGCTGCAAAAGGTGGACATTCCAAATATTAAAAGTTAAATGTGGATAAAAACAGTATGACTTACTTCTGATATTTGTTGTGATCAGTGCAACCATCTGCATGTTTCATTAACATTATGAAATGAAATCATGTTTTGGAGGCAAAAAAGGTCAACATTTTCAGATCTGATATGTCAGGTGTTCTTATAATTTTGCCCAACGCTGTGTGTGTGTGTGTATATACATTATATATATATATATATATATTTTTTTTTTTTTTTCTAGTGATCTAGAAATCAAAACTAGTACTATGTTCTTAATAATGTTCTCATAAACTCATATTAATGTTAGTTTCAAATGGTTTGTAAAAACATTTACAACATTCTAAGCAATTTAATGGACCTAGTTACTGTACCATCAAGAAAATGTAAAATACAAGAAACATTGTTGTTGTTGTTATTATTACTAATAAATATTAATGAGGCATTTTTGCCATTTTTTAAAAAAAGAAATAATAGTAAAAAAGTTTATAAAATTGTCAAAGATGGTGAAACTACTATATATTATAAATAAAAACAATATTAAATGTGCATTAACAGTAATGGCATGATCTTTATTATATAATACTGTTATATAATTATATTATTATTATTTTGTTGTTATACAATAATTATGCCCCACAAAATACATCTCAAAATTAATTTTAATTCAAAAATTAAAACGTGATATACATAATAGAAGTGTATTCATTATCATAATCATTAAAAAAATATAATAATACAATAACTGACCTGTTGTGATTTGATTTCAGTTACTACAGTATGCGTGTATTTGTGCACACTCAAGTTTGTGTGCCCAAATGCATTGCTGCATACAGAAGTGTGTGTGTGTGTGTGTGTGTGTGTGTGTGTGTGTGTGTGTGTGTGTGTGTGTTGCGGCAGAAGTGGCTTTGACGTGCTCATCCATCAGCTCAGCGAGCTGAGGTCTCCGTCAGAGCGGCAGGGATACAGTGGGCCGCAGGGAGGGGAGGTGTCACTCTTAAACAGGATATATGGCCTCTCACTGAGACACAAATTACAGAGTAAATACATTATGGTGCTGCAGGACTTCCCCACTGCAACATTTCTTTACTAGCTGCGGCCCGGCGAATGCAAGCAGTCCCGCATTAGATGGCTCCACACCGCATACACAATCACATTAGAATGGCCTGCCAACACCCCATACAGTCACATTACACAGCGTCGGGAACTGTCACGCAGTCACCGCCGGCATAAAATGAACTAGTTGGATCTAAATGTTGATCGAACCGCCACACAGCGAGCAAATTTAACCAGCTCCCACAGCATACTGGATTCAAGATGGTCTCCAACTAGAATATATCCCAATGATGGCGTTTCAAGGATACAGCCTGATCCATCATAAGCCACCCGGCCTGCGCACTTTGAGAGAAAATTGCTCTGTCTGCTGTCTACCCCCCCCTCCCAAATTAAGCTCATTTGACAGCATTTGTAGCATAATGCTGATTAACTAATACAATTTCCATTTACTTAAAAAAAGCAAAAATCTGTTATTATACGCTGCAGCACTTAAATTAGAAGTGAATTGGGCAAATCCAAAATAGTTAAAATACTCTGTTTCAGAAGTCACAGGACATAAACAGTGTGTGTTAACTTGACTTAGTGTGAAAAAAAATCACTTGCTAACCTTTTCTGTATCTAGTTTCACAACACTGTTGCCATGACAACGTAATACTACAAAGCCTAAAACCCTAAAAAAGGCTATAAAAATTATTAGTTAGACAGCTTTAGAGCTCAAATAATATACATATTTAACAGAAACCTATAAAATTCATATTTCTGCTTTCAAATCTTCCAAAAATTGGTTCTATTTGCATTCATTGTAAGAGTCTCACTGTAACTTTACATAAGACAAGTTGAAAATATTTTAGACTTTCACTTAAATATAATATTATATAATTAAGGTTAACTTCTACTGAACCCCAGAATATTCCTTTTAAAGGTGCAGTATGTAATAGCTAACTGGGTACTTCAGTCCAAATTCAAAATATTGTAAAAATTGTTTCTCCCACCTCCTCTTCCTCAGACTCGTGGCTCATGAGGGTTGCCAGATTGAGGACACGCAATGGGAATGTCCATGTAAAATGATGCGTTTATCCATGTTTTACTATACCACTGGTCATAGAGATTTTAAAAGGATGCAGAGGCTTTTTAGTTTGGTTGAATCTGCAATATTTGATGCAGTTTGTTTGCTGGCTTCCATGGCTGCAATACGCTGTGTTTTCTGACAACTGGCAACCCGGAGTGTCAAAATACTACTGGGTAAACTTGCAGTAGGCAGAATCACACAAACAAAAACAGACATTCCAACACGGAACACACATTTCAAAGTAGAATAACTGGCTGTAGCATTGTTTTTCGGAGAAAAAGGTATATTTCCTAAATATCTGCAAACATATTATGGTAGTTTTATGCTTTAGTACAGTCAAAAAATTACATATAGCACCTTTAAACAACAACAAAAATTGAAAATTATCAGTCTGCTGGCCACCAACGTAAATGAACCACCAAGGCGGTCAGTGCATCCATGGATGAAAAGCCCACAAGTGCTTCATGGTTTCACCATCTAATAAAGACTGATGTCCCATGAGGCTCGGGATTTCACAGCTATCTTAAAAGCAAGAAAGAAAATGGTCTCTCTACCATATCATTTGCTGATTGTCAAAACAGAGCATCTTCCTCGACAATCAGTATACAATTCTCCATCTATAAATTATGATTTTTTAACATAGGGAGCAGTTTGACATGAATTATGCCCCGTTTGTTTGAAGCACAGCTATAATTTTCATAACTACACCCACTGATAATAAAGTGCCACGGGTGGCTGTCTGTCACCTTGCCGGCATTCTGTGACAGATGACATCCTGCTTGGTTTATTCCCAGCTCTCTGCTCTCGTCTCATGCCCTCAGCGAATCACAGCAGCGCCCCGCAAAAGCACAAACATGCTCGACGTGAAATTAAGCTTTTTTTTGCCGGTGCTGTCAGATAATGCGGCAAGGATGACGGTGACTTGTTTTATGACCTCATTTCTCGTTTTCAAACCTGCAGCTTCACTCGGTATTTTCCTTCCTTCCTTTGTGACTTCGCCTATGAGAACAGACAGGGCAGTGTGTGCAGAACTTAGACAAATGGCCTCTCACTTTCGTGTTTATAGCTAGCGGAGAGAAACAAAAATGACCAATGAGAAAGAGGGGAATAGGTCAAACCAAATCTTTAATTTGAGAAGCAAAGGTATTAATTTAAACTAGCACAAACAATCATCATATATTATTTGGAATTGCCACCGACAGGCCACTGTTTTATATGCAGGTTTCTCTGAGGCAAGGAGCACAGTCCAGGGTGAGTGGACAATTAGATCCACATAGGCTGATCTGTGCAGAGTTTTCCTCCAATTATCTCTGGTGTAAACCACAGGGAGGGGGTGGGATGAACCTGGCCCTTAGCGAATAATCATGTACAAATGAGTGGAGGCAGAGGAGGGGGTAGAAATGAGCAAAGAGTCTACGGCAGCTCCGTGTGAGGCCTGTGAGAACCGTCTGTATAGGAAGGAAAAGAACTCTTCCATCTCAATGGTTTCTCCTAGACAGTTACACATTAAATAGAGAACAAGTGGAGACTTTTGCTGACATGCCTCTGATGTGTTTTCAGAGAGAGATAGAGAAATATAGAGAGAAAACCCGTCAACAACATCAAAAACTGTGTTCAGATTTGCCAAGATACAAAAATCACAGATTTCCATATGAACTCAAAGATTTCTCTTTAAAAATTTACCTGGCATAGTTATTGAAATAAAACTGACAACTACATACTTTTCAAAAGTTGTCAAAAGGAAATTATGATTTTTAAACGTTTTAATGAAGCCTCTTATTATGCTCACCAAGGATGCATTTATTTGATCAAAAATACAGTTAAAACTACAGTGGCTTAGAGAGCTCAAGGTGCTGCAAATAGAAAAAACACCTGCAAATTAACAAAACAACTTTGTCAATTTTACAACACACACACACTGCAAATGCTCACAACACAACCAAATAAAGAAACGCACTGCAAATGGAAAAAAAAGCCACCTGCAAATTAAGAAAGCAACTTCATCAATTTGACAACACGCATGCTGCAAATGCTCACAACACAACCAAACAAAGAAACGCGCTGCAAATAAAATTCTTTATTTGGTTGTGTTGTGAGCATTTGAGGTGCGTGTCTTTATTCGTTTGTGTTGTGAGCATTTACGGCACCTGCTGTCAAATTGATGAAGATGTTTTCTTGATTTGCTGGTGCTTTTTCTATTTTTGCATGTGTTTTCTGAAGTTGCAGCACGTTGAGCTCTCTCAGCCACCATATAAAACAGCAATATTATGAAATATTTTTACAATTTGAAATACCCATTTTCGGAGTCACGTGACGTGCTCATGAACCTAGTCGCACTTGAGTAGAGCTCCGTACGTTTGGCCCCTTTTTGCAGTTTTTTTGCAGTTTAATTTTAAGTTTTATTCATTAATAATACTTTCCCTGATGGTATACAATTGGAAACAGCAGGAGTTGTCTCCGTCGGCTTCTCCGATTAAGAAGAACACTGTTTCACACTTTGAGGACATTCTAACAACCGAGTTGACGGCGATGCGGAACGAGTTCGCTTCTCACATGTCAGTTGTTCAGTCGCTATGCTCTAAACTGGATCTTCTAACAGGGGAGATGAGAGAACAAAAGAAAGTTGTCGCAGATCACGATAGGCGCGTTGCCGCGCTCGAGCAACAGGTTGTGGACTTACAGGATCGCAATAGGCGCAGCAATCTGCGTCTGGTCGGATTGCCTGAAGGTTCAGAAAAGGACGACCCTATGGGCTTTTTGAAAAGATCGCTACCGACGTGGCTCCCGTCTCTGGCGGGCAAAGAGATTGAAGTGGAGCGAGCGCATCGCGTGTACACAAGGCTCTCCTCAGATCGCGCTAAACCACGGGTTTTCATCTTTAAACTGCTGCGGTACACGGACAGGGAGCTCATTCTGCGGGCCGCCAGACTTCATGCCCCGGTGAAAACATCCGACGGAGCAACGCTGTCTTTCTTTCCAGATTTTTCTCCGGTCACCGCAAAAAGAAGAAGTGCATTTGCGCCAATTAGGAAGGAAATGAGAGAAGCTGGCATCCAGAATTTTCTTCTTTATCCTTTATTCTGGTTCTGATTCTGATTCTGATCAAAGCTCTGAAGGTCATTCTCAATCAAGGTGAACCTAAAATGCTACACTCCCCAGAAGAAGCAAGAGTTTTTCTCAGATCCCATTCATCCACCAACTCTTAGTGAACTTCAGCTGGACATTTGCTGTCTAATCGGAGAAGAGATGCTCTAAATGTTTAGGTGACTGTGCCTTTCATTGTTCACTTTAATGTTCACTTCTTAATTCATTCAGTATCGCTTACTGATTATGATGTTATGTTATTTATGTTTCTAGTTGTATTCCGTCTCTCTCTCTCTTTTTTTTTAAATAGAGATACTACCTAGTCAATATGTGACTATGGGGCCAATGTTGGTGTTACAGTAACGTGCAGGTTTTTGTTGACGCCACGGACCATATGCTGGCAGATCAAGGTTTGATCTGCCATAGTTTATGGGAATGTATTTATATATATTTTTTGAATAGTGATGGGAAGGGTGGGGGGTGGTTTAATGGTAGACTCAACTGGTTTTATTCTCAAACTTGTATTTTGTTTTATTATGCAGTAATTCTGTTTGATACCCATGACCGACCTTAATATTCTGACTTGTAATAGGCCTAAATGGCCTTCACAAACATACAGGTTTTCTGGATTTTTTGCAAAGAAGAAAGATTGATATAGTGCTAGTTCAAGAATCCCATTTGAAAGAGGAGGATATACACAGGTGTAATAATAAGTTTGATGAAGTGGTATCTCACTCATCTTCGGATACTAAAACCAAGGGTGTCCTAATATTGGTGCGGAAGACTTTAAATATAACTATTTTAGATAAAGGTTGTGATACAAACGGTAGAATAACACACATAAAAACAATAGTGGAGAACAGGAATATTGTATTTCTTTCAGT
Source organism: Tor tambroides (assembly GCA_021397915.2). Classification (NCBI taxonomy): domain Eukaryota; kingdom Metazoa; phylum Chordata; class Actinopteri; order Cypriniformes; family Cyprinidae; genus Tor; species Tor tambroides. Next base: position 18,068 of record JAFVLL020007746.1, on the reverse strand, counting down.
TTATGCTCCTTGTATTCCTGACCCTACTTTTTCTCTGTTTGGTCAACCTTTCTCTTGAAATTTTCAGATTTTTTAAATTGTATTGGGTGCAGATACGAATTCTGTTATGTCGCATATCCTATAGATCTGGACCAAAGGAATCACACTCTCAAGCTTTTTATTTATTTATTTATTTTTTCTGAATATGAATCTGTCATTTTCTCCTAAGTATAATCTCTGTTCGCAAGGATCTTTAGGCACATTTTCATATTTTTTTTTTTTTTGGAGTGCCCTTCTCTCTGACCCTTTTGGGTCTCAGCTCTTACAGGACCTGTTATAGTTGCTGGGTACTGAGATATGTTTGACTCCGGGCCATTTTTTTATGAATGACTTTTGGGACTTCACCTTGTCCATCCAACAAAGATGTTTACTGTTAGCTGCTCTCACAGCAGCAAAAAAATTGCTAGTCAACCGTTGGAGTCCTCCTCACACAATGGACAGATGAACCTGGACTGTGTGTTTGTTGGACATTGTCTCAGTGGAACTCTCAACTTCTCGTGTACATGGATCTAGTGTGGAAACTGTAAGTTTGTGTCATTCAGCGTTTGATGTTGTCATCTTTTCTGGAATCCGTGTGAAAATTATTTTATTGTGGGTTGGGGTGGGTTCTGAATTTGCACAGTTGCTTTTTGTTTGTTACTGCTGTTTCAGGAAGAAAATTTAATAAAAAGTTGTTAACAAAAAAGACATACCCATTTTTTATTTGAATATTTAATTTATTGCTGTGATGCAAAGCTGAATTTCCAGCATCATTACTCCCATTATAGCTACTCTGGTCTTCCATGAAACATAATCCTTCTTAATCTTGATCACGTGACACACGTTTCTCAAAATTACTTTGATATATAATTCAGTATATACCTTATTATGAAATAAATATTAATATTTAATGTAAAAATGGCAAAACGGCAGGTTTTCGTGTAGTGTTTTGACACTGTTGGATGTTTTCCTGAGGCAAGTCGTTCGATGCAGAGCTTCTTTTTCCTTCAGTGCTGAATGATATGATGCACTGGTTTCAATGAGTTGTAGTATAAATATCCACTTAATGCGCTTCTTAAGAGAATAGTTCTGCTTTCATGCCATTTCAAATATAAAAGCTTCTCAAAGTCAAATTTCAAATGAAATATTTTGTATTCACATATTTCTCACACGACCAACCCTAAGTGTGTCTGTTTCAAAGTGGGAAACCTTTCCAAACGATCCAGCGCATACTGTCCGGTTCATTCAGACCGAATCACGAACCGATTTGACCGATTCGCTAGAGATTCATAAGAGAACCGACTCTATCGAGGGATTCATTCACAAATTAGGCTGGTTCCGAGCCCAAACAGCTGACAGTCAGACAAGGAGACATGTGGTTGTTGAAATATTGTGAAGGATGTTTCTCAGATCAGTTTCTTAGGTCCTCTCACTTTCTGAGGAATTAATAGCCTAAGTTTATTTTTTCTTAATAGTTTGCCAACCACGACTAAATTGAAAGAAGAAGAATACAGTCTGCTTGATGGAAGACGTGAGCATTTAAAAGAAGTCGTCTTTGATTATTGTAAGTTAATGTGGATGCATAGCATGCATTTTAGCGTATTGAAAGACCAATGTCTTATAGTTCTGTCTGATAGGCCTATACTAATTATGTCCATAATTTCTTTTGATATAATATGCATTTTCATTCATACATGGTTGCAACACAATTTTAGATGTAATTATTTAAAATGTTTCATTAACTGTTTCTTCAATGTTCAGCTGTTATACTTTCAAATGACATGCCTGTAATGATTGGTATCATCATTATATGTGAAACTGCACTACCCATAAAGCTGTTGGTCACAGGAAGTGACGAAAGAATAATAAACGAGGAGCTCAGCGAAATGCTGACACGTACCGCATGGTGTTCCTGAATTGTGATTCATTTTATAATATTTCATGATAGAGTGAACAGAAAAGCACTACATGGTGTCAGAAAACTAAAAGAACTCACAGGAAGAGAATACGGACTCCGCTGGCGAGCCGATGCCCAGGATGGACTGGGATTCCCTGGATTTGCCTGACGCATGGAGGAGATTCCGACAACACACCGAGCTGATGTTCAAGGGCCCACTCCACGAAAAATTGGAAGAGGAACACTGCAGTTATCTCCTGCTGTGGGTAGGGGAGAAAGGGCGAGACATTTATAACACCTGGACATTGACTGAAGAAAATGCAAAACTTCTAAGCACATACTACGACAGATTCAAAGCATATGTGATGCCGAAGAAAAAACACATTTTCACACGGTACAGGTTTCACGCGAAAGTGCAAGCGGACGGTGAGAGTTTTGACAATTTTGTAACAGAACTGAAATTGTTAGTTAAGGACTGCGGGTACACTAATGCAGATGAGATGGTTAGGGACAGAATAGTCTTTGCCATACACTCCACAAAAGTGAAAGAAAAACTGCTAAAGTATGGACCAGATCTAACCCTGGAAAGAGCCATAGACATAGCGCAATCTCACAAAGTAGCACAGGGTCAACTAAAATCTATGGTCGAACCGCACAGTGCAGCTTAGACACCACAAGTCGTGCACGCTGCTGTGTTTAAACGAGGCAACCGGCAAAGTCGTGCGAAAACCGCCTTCAAAGCTGAGCGAGACAGCACGAAATCTATAACATGCGGACGATGCGTGCAGGTGCACCGGGATAAGGAGAAATGCCCAGTGATGGGTAGACAATGTAAGAAATGCGGGAAACTAATCCACTTCGCTAAGGCTTGTAAGTCGCAACAACCTTGGAAACAAAAAACGGTACATGCTGTAAGTAACGACACTGAGCCCGACTGTGAAACAACACAGGAATTCTTCATTGACATGATAAACGAAGAACACAGTAAAGTGGTAAACGAGCAAGCTTTTGCCGAAAGTGAAGTAGGTTTGAATCTAGACAAAATGAGATTTAAATTGGACACTGGAGCACAAGTAAACATAATCCCAAAAAACAAAATTAGAGATGTCACAAGCCTCAGTCAACTAAAACCAGCAAGACGAAAACTATCAGGATATGTATGAGAATCCCTGTCTGTAAAAGGAACCTGCCAACTCCAGTGCAAACACAACCAGACCAAAACCATGCAGGAATTTTACGTTGTTGACACCCAAGCGCCACCAATACTAGGACTTAAAGCATTCCTAGAAACGGATTTGATAAAGCTGGTTCTCTCCCTACAAACAAGTACTGGACAGAACAATGACCTGCTAAGCGAATTTGCTGATGTGTTCGAAGGAATAGGGGAATTCCCAGGTGAGTGTAAAATACACCTTGACCCAGCTGCCATTCCAGTAATATACCCTCCACAAAAAATTCCATTCACTTTGCACGGACGCTTGAAGGAGGAATTAAATAGAATGGAGCATCAAGGAATAAGCGCGAAGGTAACCGAAACGACTGACTGGGTCAATGCCTTAGTCGTAGTGGAAAAACCCCGCACTGGAGAACTCCGTATATGCCTCGATCCGCGTGACTTAAACAAGGCAATCAAACGGCCGCATTATCCGCTACCAACTTTGGATGATGCAATCTCCAAACTCTCAGGTGCAAAATACTTTAGTGTATTAGACATCAGATCAGGGTACTGGGCCATCAAGTTGGCAAAAGTGTCATCTAAGCTTACAATGTTTAACACGATTTTCGGACGATACCGGTTCTTTCATCTGCCGTTCGGCATAGTCTCTGCGTAGGACGAGTTCCAGAGGAAAATAGACGAGACCTATGAGGGGCTGTCCGGAGTAGCAGCTATAGTAGATGACATCTTAGTCATCTTAGACGCGACGAAGCTGCCCACCGCCGGTGATGGAATATTGGAATCACAGGGACGAGCTCTTGTTCGCCGACGGCATCTTGCTAAAAGGTGAAAAAATCATTGTACCAAGCAGTCTGAGACCAAGCATGCTAGAAAAGATACACACAGGCCACATGGGTGTGGAAAAAAGTAAGCAGCGAGCAAGGGATGTCCTATTCTGGCTGGGCATGAGCAAGCAAATAGAGAAAACTGTACAAAACTGCTCCATCTGTCTTGCGCACCGTAACTCCAACCAGTGAGAACCGATGATTGCGCACCCAATTCCAAAGCGCCCATGGCAAGCGGTCGCTACTGACCTCTTCAGGTGGCAGGACGAAAATTACATCATTGCTGTCGACTATTACAGCTGCTTCTTCAAGATAGAAAAGCTACATTCGACTTCCGTGGCTGTTGTAATCCGAAAGCTCAAAGCAATGTTCGTGCGCCACAGAGTGCCAGAAAAAGTTTTGTCTGATAACGGTCCGCAATACAGTTCACAGGAGTTCCATGTTTTTGCGAAAAAGTGGGACATTGTGCGCACAACAACAAGCCCATACTATGCCCAGAGTAATGGACTTGCTAATAAAACGGTGCAAACGGCAAAGCGGATATTTACAAAAGCACGCGAAGAAGGAAAGGATCTGTACCTGAGTATCTTGGAGCACAGAAATGCACCTGTCGATGGTTTTAAATCACCAGCTCAGCTTCTCATGAGCAGGTGGCTTCACTCAATCATCCCTGTTACGGACAAACTTCTGCAACCACAGACATGCAAACCCGCTGCTGTACAACTCAAGAGAGAGCAATGCCAAGCAAAACAAAAATCATACTATGACAGCACTGCGAAACCACTTACCACACTAAAACAAAGAGCCAGCGTCTATTCACAGCAAGGTAACGGGCAATGGACACCTGCTGTCGTATCGCATGCCTTGGAGGACAGACTCTCTTACATCATCTGAAACCCTGAAGGTCAGGAATATCGACGGAATCGCAAACACCTAATGGATGTAAAGGGACAAAACGTAACCGAGTCACTAACGCCTGTTCCTGACCGTGCTGTGAATTCCCGGGAAGCAGAGCAAAGCATCACTACGGACTCAAATGCACGCACACCTACATCGACTGATAATTGTGTTATTACCAGGTCAGGCCGTAGAGTTAAGCAAAGACAAATACTGGATCTGTAAATTGTCATGAGCTTATGTCATGTAAGTTAAATGAGCATGTTCATCACAAATGTGGCATATGTTTAAGTTATATAAAAAAAAGAAATCGCATCTATGCCATAATGTTGTTGATACGTTATATATGCTTAAGAGCACTGTACAATTTTTACATTTGTTGTTCCACAAGATTAGTAACTACGGGCATCTTATTGCGTTAGTAAGAGGAGCATTGAGTACTTGTCTTTACACCTGAGTTGATAGACTGAAGTTCATTGTGTGAATGAGCCCTGATATTATGTTAATTTAAATGGTTTAATTCACACTTGATTTGGCTGTGTAAGCTGTTCCTGAATGTCATGTGTTAAAAAAAGGGAGATGTAATGATTGGTATCACCTTTATATGTGAAATTGCATTACCCATAAACAGTGGCGTACCGTGGGGTTTCAGTCAGGGCCTTCAGTAAGCGACTGTAAACTACATGTACACATCTTACACATCTCTGTTACAGCTAACGTAGCAATATGCATATAATGCACATACTTTGCCGCACACAGGCTCTCAACAACAATGACGGCTGATCAACAATTTCAACAGTAGGGGTCACTATGCACATTCACGTCACTCTAAAATGACGACGCGCCCAAAGCAGCAAAACTGTACAAACGCTGAACATCCACACACCGCACCACAGTATTATTAACGCACCATATACACCTCCATAACAATGTGCATGATACAATTCTCATCAAATAATAAAGCACTCACCTGTCACTTGTAAATAAAGTCCATGGGTCTGTCATTCCATGTCCCTTTACTCGTATTAAAAAGTAAACACGGCCAACAAAATAACTTGTGCTCGGTGCTAGCTGTTAGCCACTCATAGCACTCATAGTTGCAATCTTTGAAATGGCGCATAAAACCTTTGCTGGCCTTTGTTAGCGAATTCAGTTTAGGTCTTCCTTTTTCAGTTATTCTCTTTTGTCTGCAAAAGACGTTTTTAGTAGACTGGCAACCAGATCTGGTGTAGGCGCCGATGACTGCATCTGTCATTTACTTTTCGTTGAGTTTCACTTTCGTTCCTTGGAAATCCCTGACTAAGGGTCGGTCTAACGCTAGGGGTAGCACTGGGCACGTCGCTGGACTCAGAGGGCTGGCTGTCATTGAACGTCAAAATTTGATTGGCTGATGATTCTGTCACTAATGCTCGAAACAAATCAGATGTAACGTCTTTCAACAAAAGAGCAGCACTAGCTGTAGTGCTGGCCTCAGACTTTTCATGTAGGATATTCCAGTTCAGCCTCAACGAAACTAACCATAGGCAATTTTATGGACATTACACAAATGAAAATGATACCTAAATAATCAATAAAAACATTTTTCACACAATTTTTATTTTTTATAGGGCCAGCAGAGAAGGCCCTGCTGCCCCTGACGGCCCACCACTGCCCATAAAGCTGTTGGTCACAGGAAATGACGAAAGAATAATAAACGAGGAGCTCAGCGAAATGCTGACACGTACCGCATGGTGTCCCTGAATCGTGATTCATTTTATAATATTTCACGATAGAGTGAACAGAAAAACACTACAATGCCTTGTTAATGTTTCATCTTAAAATCCTTTTAAAAATCGTGTCGTATTGATAAACTGATTTAAAATGTGTATCCGCAATTTCCTGATGGTTTAAACATCCCCAGCTGGATTGAAGTGGCAAGATGGCGCCCTAGACGACAGGCCTGGATTTATGTTTGCTTAAACTAGCTTTTTAGCAACAACGGGTTAAATGTTTAGATAAGAATGCTTCATTATATCTATGTAGAACTTATTTTCTTTTTTTAAAATTACATTTCGTAAAAGAATCATGGACGTGTATTAAAATGATGGTCATTGGGCTATTGAAGCTCGGTATATGCAGTATGGAGAGTAATAGACTCCGTTCATAATTCATTTTTAGGTTTGAATTTTATGGGTGAAAATAGATGAAGCAGGTTATCTCACAGAAAGCCTTTCATTTATGCAGGCCTATAAAATGATGAATTCATCTCATCCCCAAACCTGAAGCTTAAGTGGGTTTTTTTCCCTCAAGATCACCTCTTTATAAAGCCGAGGGGAGAGGGTTAGCATTGGACCATTTTCTCTCTGCGCTGTAAGGTAAGAGAGTGTTCGTTCATGATATGAATCTCATTTGAAGCAGCCGGAAACATTGCTTTGCATGAGTGGTCCTATCGCACGACTGACGCAAGGAACGCAACGATTTGTCACCCGCTTTCCGCGCTTCTGCAAAGAGCTCGCGAGTAAACGCTCCGTAACCACCACAAAACAGCCTAAACCACAACAGGCCATTAAAGTTACCTCACCATGAAGAGAGATTACACCACCTTCTGAGGGAAAAAAGGTGAGAAGGACTTCTGGCTTACATAACTGAAACCTTTCAGTAATATGGCCTTATTCAGGGCAGACACCATATTTAATCCTGTTCTACTGTCTCAAGGTACTGTGTTATATATCTGATTCTTACAACATGTATTTTTCACACATTGTGCCAACTGAATGATCAAGATTTTTTATACTTGCTCGGTCAGGCAGACATTAAGTGTTCTTTACAAATAAAATCTGCAATAATAGCTGTAAATTATTCAGTTATTATAATTACACACTGGCCAGCAGGTCATCCTTATTGCTAAGCTGTGACACCTGAAATATAATTAGGTGTGTTATTTTTTCCACTGTCTCTATTCTTAATGCCTAGAGAACAACATAAGTGAAAACTAGCTTATCTTACTCAACTCTCTCTACTTAAAATTGCCTGGACACCCTACTCTTTGCAAGTTGCCATGAAGTATAGAGTCTGTAACCTTTTTAACAGCAAGAGCAGTGGCTTTTGGTTTTGTAGTCAATGCTTTGAAGAGGCTTGGTGAAATCATTTGTGGTCACACAAGTACAGGGCAACAATGTCACCGGAATAAAAATATTCATAATTCTGCATTGCCGAACACAATTCTTGCACATGGTCACTTATTGTTTACAATACAAATTTGGTTTGGACAATAGGCCAGTGCACAACTCAGCCTTCATCCTGGTTCTTTTTTATAGCAAGTCCAACCCTGATTGACATGAACAGACTGTACATCTATCCTTCACAGTATCGTTTTCATTTGCTAAAATGAAATATGATGTCTGTCTTTAATAAGGTCCATTGCTACTCTTGTATTGTCCTGTTCTCTGTCACAACCTCTGCTTTTTTCTTACAGAATTATACCAACGCAAACAACAGATCTAGAATAATTGACTTTGGATCTGCTTTATTCATTTTAATTTTCTGACTATGTCTGAGAAACTTGACCACACAAGTCAGCTCTACTTCAGACACATTCACAGTGATGAGAAAGAGAGAGAGTAGAGCTCCGCTGGCGTCCTCCATCTCACAAGAACAAAAAGGAAATACAAGTTTAGTCAAGTGTGAAGGGAGTACTCATTATAAAAGTGAAACATGTCAGTTTTGGTGTAAGAAATAAATTTAAAATGCATTTGACTTCCTCCTACTCTCCTACAATAGAGCACTTTTTACATTACATGATTAGTGTTGCTCGGAAAAAAGGGCTCATTTTCACACTTTAAAACTCTTTATGAAGTCAACACATCCTCTGGAGAATATTCTCCATTCCATCATGAAATCTTTGAGAGTTCAGCCGAGAGGTTATCAAGTCTCACTTTTCCCCCATTTTCCTCCCCAGAACAAAAGACTTTCTGTCTCCTGGCAACAAAAGAACAAATTTATGGAGAGTGGAAGAGAAGAAATGTGACAGCATGTGGCACCCAAAACATATGCTTTATTTATTTATTTTTTTACTGAGACTATTCAAAGTCCCTCAACCGTTTCTTCAAAAACACATCATGCGCTGAATAATGGCTTTGAGATTCGCCATTATCTTGAATTCAATGTGTTGTTGTTTTGAGGCACAATCTGCACTATCGTAATTGGACAGCCAGGCCTGGTGTGTGTAGTTCTTGTCTGAAAACACAGTAAGTCAGGTCTGTGAGTTAGTGACCTGGGAGAGATACTTCTTCTGGGAGATGCAGGTCCAGCACCGAGGACAGTGGAAGAAAACTAGCTGAAAAAAGTGACTCTGCACTCTGGGTTCAAGATGGAACCTCCAATTCCACATGGCTTTAGAAGATCCAGTCTGGGAAGCAAGAAAGTGGATGGGCTGAAATTGGCTGGATGCCGAGGGAGTGAGGTGTATTGTTAGGGCTACGGTGAAGCCTCGCTGCCTGAGGAGGGAGACAATGATCTTCAATTACCAACAACTCTCAGTCCAATTTACTGCAGACATGAGAGGAGGAACGACGAAAGAATTGTCTTCAGAAGAGAGCTTCGGGTTGTAGAGGCTGAAAATTTCCAGAGCGATCTGCGAACAGAGAAAAAGGTGAGATTTTTTTGTGTGTGGCTAAGTGGATCGACATATAGAAAAGTGAATGGGAGCCTTTTAATTAGATGACGGACACAAAGAAAGGGTGGTTTTAATTAGAAGGGAATCGATTCCGAAAGGAAGAAAGTTTTATTCAGAAGGGAGAGGGCTAGGAAAAAATGTAAGCTTTAATGAGACTACAAGATCAGAGCTTTAGCAAGACGGAGGACTGCACATTTTTTCTTCGTTTTTTTATACGAGGTAGATGGCAAGCGACACTGGGAAGTGCCTGTTATTAATGGCTGTGCCTGTCATTAAAGCCGAAATGTATTTTACTTCTCTTTCACTATAGGCCAAGACGCACATGCCTACCATGAGTTGTGGCGTATCGGAGAAAAAAAAGAGTGTGCTTCACAAACAAAACATTTCAAGGCTACATCGGTGGAGTAGATCAAAAATGTTTTGCATTATTCACAGAAACGCACTCGCTTTTCTCCCTAATCAGGTGCATCCAACCTCAGCCATCGGCAAACAGGTGAGACAGTTTGCCAACGCCTAAGATATAACTGCAGACTTAGTCCAACAGCATGGCAATTATACTTTGATACAGAAGGATTGAAAGAGCAGAAAATGAGCGCATGGGGTTGATCAGAAGCTCCAACGGCTGAGATCAGCCGATGCCACTCAGCCGCCCAGGTGTGTGCTTAATCAGGAGTGCTTCTCCTTTAGATTTCGCGTTGGACAGAAGGAGCAGGTCCGCCGGGAGACCGCCTGTCAGTATTCATCTTCTAAATGAGAGCCGCCTTCCCTACTCCATCATGTAGCCTGTCTCTTCTTCTCTGGGAACTGCCAGTTCTGCTATCCCCAGCAGCTACAACATTTCTCAACAAAATGCCGTGTTTTCCAACTGTACCCTGACTGTCTTTACAAAGCCATCAAGCAAGTGCAGGAGAGCCGCCTCTGCACCCTTAGAGGCAGAGGAAGTACTATAGCTCACCATACCTGTAGGGTTCATTCAGGTGCGTAACAATATCCAACAAACCTCTAGAATAAATCCAAACAATGTTGCTACACAAAACGGCATTGAAATAATCCGACCCTACTCGTGCGAGATAAATATGTAAAAGCAGCTCTGATTAGGCTCTCGACTGATCTCCCTCCAAAATAAACCGCTTCTCTCCACCATTAGCGGCATCGTGTTTTGTAGTAACTCCGTAAGGCCTTCAATAAAATCGTTCAGAGCAGCTGTACACATGATGTTTAATTGCACCCCCTGTGTTTACAACAAAAGATCCATCTTTCCTTGCTCTCCATTTTCTTGCCTTTACACTCTACCTCTTGAGCATCTGCTTCTATTCACTTTGTCTAGGGTTGCTAAGTGAGTTTCTCACGGGAGAATCTTCTCGTTGCAATATTGAATCTTCTCTTGATTTAAGAAGTTTTTATTTTCTCGAACTTTCCTTTTAAGCTTCTGTTGCATACTGAAAAAAAGAAACTTTTTTGCCTGATTGGACCTCGTTTCCCATAGGACTGGAAGAAAAAACAGCCGCTGCCCTCAAGTGTAGATGTAACCGAGGAGTCACAGATGGAGAAATACATGTGTTAGTAGAACTGAAAGTTATTATCAAATACAAAATATTGTATAAATGATTTCTTAAATAAAAGGATGCATCCTTTGAGATTGGAGTTTGTTGCCTTATCCTTCGGATTACAAATTGTAAAGGAATCTCAAACAAAAAAAAGGAATATTCCACAAAAATGGCTAAAATAGAGGAGGGTAATGATGTAAGAAGATAACTTACAAAAAAAAAAAAAGTTTGCAAAGAAAACCAAGGTGTAAATTTTGATCCATTAACATTAATTAACACCTGTAAGCAAAGAACAGCCTTATTTTTTTTGCTCTGCTTAATGTGATGTGTCACAACATGTGTGATGCATTTAACTTTAAAAGAAAACAGCTATCACATTTGCTAACCTGTATAAATGGCAGGATAATTAAAATCCATTATTAAAAGAAAAAGAGTGCTTATTTGCATAGTACAGTGTGCTTTTTATACAGTATGCCATGGTTTTTAGACGCTAACCAGACCTATGAGAACAAAACAAGCATCATACTACTACATTATGGTCTAAATCATGATGAGGGCTGGAGTGGAATAATTAATATTGGCTACATTGTGAAGTGATTGAAAGTGCCATGATATTTTTCAGGTTGCTTAATGGAGAAAAATGCATCCTTGTGGTTTAAGTACAACATCTACCAGCAGGGGTTAATGAGCCATGCTAACCAGCCAAACCTTGACCCTTTAGGTGAAATACCTCATTTCCAAAAGATTGTTGGATATCTGGGCTTGTGTGGATTTCCATTATTATCGGTAGATCAAGACAAGCACAGAATTTGACACAGATTATAGTAGTTCACAGACCCAGATATCACAGCTTCCATAATTGACCCCATTGGCCCCAGCTGGTGTCAGTAGATTTGAATCTCTTTGAGGCATCACATAATGCCTGAAGATAATCACAGTGACAAATACGTTACCAGTACCCAGTCTCATCCAAGTCTCTGTCATTATTTACTCACCCTCACGTCGTTCCAAACCCGTAAGACCTTCATTCATCTTTGGAACACAAATTAAAATATTTTTTAATGAAATCTGAGAGCGTTCTGACCCTCCATAGATAGCAATGGAACTACCACATTCAGAAAGGTGGTAAGGACATTATTAAAATAGTCAATGTGACATCAGTTGATCAACCTTAATTTTATGAAGCTACGAGAATATTTTTGTGCCCATAGAAAACAAAAATTATGACTTTATTCAACAATATCTTCTCTTTCATGTCAGTCTTCAAGGCGCGTTCACTGACGCAGGAGTCGGCGGTCTGACATAAAACATGGATGCGTTGCACCTTGTTTACAAGCAGAAGACTGCACAGGCATGCATCGTGGTACTCTTGCGAACGCATGTCGAAGACTGACATGAAAGAGAAGAAATTGTTGAATAAAGTTATTTTTGTTTTCTCTGTGCAGAAAAAGTACTTAAAATGTAAAATACTGAATAATGTAAAAACTAATCTTTTCACTTTATAATAATGTTCATTATCAGTAACAAACATATAATGCATTTTAAAAGGTACCTGTTTTGTAATGTCATGATAATTTCATCTGACAAATGAGAATTTGCAAGGTGAAAAATTAGAGTTTGATAAGTGTAATTTTTTTAAAGACATCCGTGACTTTCAACACAGACCTATATAAAGATAATACATATATATAATATATACATATAAATCTAAAACCTTAAAAACCTTAAAGAAATATTTTCCCAATTGTAAGTCGCTTTGGATAAAAGCGTCTGCAAAATGACTAAATGTAATGTAAATGTAAAGGTAAAGGAATAGATCACCCAAAAATGAACATTTTATCATTTACTCATGTTTTTCCAAACCTGTATGAATTTTTCTTATGTTGAACATAAAAGAAGATATTTTGAAAAATGCTGGTAATCAAACAGTCACGGTTTGTCTGTGCAGGTAGGGTTAGGGGTTATTTTGTGCCACACAGGAGGCACAAAATAGCTCAACCCAAAACCCTGACATTACTCACCCCCCCTGGTACCAGACGGAGACACAGGAGGCCTCCAGGGCAGATCAGGGAGCTCAGGGGGCCATGGCGGGACAGGCAGTCCAAGGAGCCATGGCGGAGCAGGGAGCTCGGGAGGCCATGGTGGAGCGGGGAGCCTGGGAAGCCATGGCGGAGCTGGAAGCTTGGGAGGCCATGGTGGAGCTGGGAGGTCGGGAAGCCATGGCGGAGCTGGGAGCTCGGGAGGCATTGGCTGAGCAGGGAGTTCGGGAGGCCATAGTGGAGCAGAAAGTTCCGTCTGCCATGGTGGAACGAGCAGTCCAGGAGGCCATGGCAGAGCAGTCTTCGTGGCTGTGGCCTTGGCCTCTACGACCGGAGCCTTATAACTCCCCCCAAAAAATCCTTGGGGGAAATTACGGGCTCCGAAGCCCCCCGTGGGCCTGATGTGGGGATAGAGGCCCTCTCGGGGCTGAACTCGAGGACTGGAGCCCTCTCTGGGCTTAACTGGGGATCAGGAGCCCTCCCTGGGCTTAGTGAGGGAACAGGATGGTGCTCTGGAGGAGCGGACACTTGAGGGCACTCTGGAGGAGCGGGCACTTGAGGGCGCTCTGGGGCTGGAGCGGACACTGGAGGGCGCTCTGGGGCTGGAGCCGACGCTGGAGCGGGCTCTAGGACTGGAGCCAACATTGGAGCGAACTCTGGGGCTGGAGCTCACAGTCTCTTCCTCCGCAATCTCCTCTTTTGGGCTGAGGAGAGGGAGATGACCGTCGGGCTTAACAGCGGAGAGGCCGGCAAACTTGACTTTGGAGCAGCTGGTGAACTTGAGTGAGCAGCGGCCGGTGGGCTTGCGTGAGCCACAGCCGGCGGGCTAGACATCGAAGCGGCCGGCGAACTTGAGTGGGCAGCAGCCGGCGGGCTTGAGTGATGAATGGCTGGCTGATCTGACTATGAAGAGCCCGGCAATCTTGACTTGGAAGCGGCCAGCGGGCTTGAGTGATGAACAGCCGGCTGATTTGACTTAGAAGCGGCCGGCATTTCTGGACTTAGGACTATCATGGAGCTTCGGAGGATTCGGGGGTATTTGGGGCGGGACAGGCGGTCCGAGCCGTTGGTGCGGTATGTGGGGGTTCCTGGCGTGGGGTGAGCTGGCAAAATGCGGCGTGCCTCAGCAGGGACTGGATGACGAGACTGAAACTTTTCCTTTACTTCTTCAACTTCATAATTTGAATCATTCAAATAAAGAACAAGATTAATCAGCACTATCAGCCTGCCGCAAACCCCAGAGCTTGTCCTCAGCTGTCATCTTATATTTTGGTCGGGTCTTCTGTCACGATGTGTCTGTGCAGGTAACACGTAGGAGGCACGAAATAGCTCAAACAGTCTTTAATGACAAAACACAGGGGATAATCCAACATAGGAGATGAACAATCACACAAACACAACGAGATAGCAACAAGTAGACCCGACAAAGGAAGACAGAACAAACAGGAACTTAAATGCAAGGGATAATTACAAAACACAGGTGCAAGGAATCATGATAAACTAAACGAGGAATAATCAATTAACTTAACAAGAAAAGGAACATGACCAAATAAGGAAACAGGAACAGAAACAGGGGCAAAACAAGGCAAAACAGGTCCAAAACCCTGACACAAACAGTTGATGGTTCTCATTGATTTCCATAGTATTTCTTTCTCTACTATGGAAGTCAGTGGGGACCAACAACTGTTTGGTTCTTCAAAATATCTTTTTTTTTGTGTTCAACATAAGAAATAAATGTATACAGGTTTGGAACTACACGCGAGTGAGTAAATAATGACAAAATTTTTATTTTTGGGTGAACTATTCCTTTAAGGTACAGAGTATAAATAATCACATATAAATACATACAGCAGGTGACTCAGACATTGCTGAGTGCATGTACACCAGTGGTTTGAAAAGCTATTTTAATTCCATTTGGACAGAGACTTGCAGTAAATTAGATTAATGTTAAAGTGTCATGTTTCTAGGATTAGAAGATGAATTCAAACGAGTCTCTAGGTATGTGATGGTGCTCAGCAGGTGGGTAGGGAAGTGTTGAGCTACCTCTCTCTTTAAGGCAACATTGATTCGGAGCTCTCTGCCATGTCTTAGCGATTTCAATAATTCCGTTTTAACAACCCGACAAACACACACAGCGCAGGTCAATAAAATATGACTTTTAATAGTACTTCCTGTTAGACTACTCCACAGATGTGACTCTTATAGTACACTATAACTCTCTCTTTCTGCCAGTCATGAGCTATCGGCCATTTTTATCAAGCAGAATGCCACAGATGAGGCAGTGAACGAATGTGAAAGGGACAAGTAGTTATTCAAAAAGTGATTTTCCACTTGAACATACAGGAGAAGCCTCCTGAGGCCTAAGCGACTGTGGAAAGGGAGGGCGTTTAGGCCCAATGAACGGGTGAGGAGGCACTACCGTGAGGTGTGGCGTATGGCCCGCTGTGCTTGTCAGGGCTGATGGATGGCTCTAGGCTGTTTCGGGATCATAGATGATTGGAAGATTGAGTTCAGGTGGGACCTAATCGGGTGTTAAATGAGACAAAGAGACGTTTTATTGATACTATTGGGCAGCAGAGGAGTGTATACAGTACCTAGCTGGCATGAACAAAATTGACGTGATTGCACGTACAGTATGACGCAAAATGAGTTTTTCATGTGTGATGTTGCATGTGCCTGGGGTTACAAACCATCTCCGCTGTGCTTATTGACTTTGCACATAAACCTTTTTAATGATGATGCTGTTTAAATTGCGCCATTGATTTTAATGCACCAATTACGTCTATAGTGTATGAGAGTCGATATGTAGGACAGCGGTACAAATAGCTGAATATGAGAGGGCTTTAGTCCAGCAATTTTCTATGAGTCTTAAGTGCCCACGATCTGTAAAACACCTCACTTTCCTGAAAAAATGTGCAATCAATACTGTGGAGAAAACCTTTTTAGGGCTTGCAGCTACATGCATTTTCTGCTGAATGAAAGAATAATCAAGTTTTTAACGCCTTGTGACTACAGGAAAAGCACGCCGCCTTTAGCATCATTACGGATGCCTCCGGAAAAGGTTGGAATTCGCGCACGCATCGATCTCCGCGTCTGTTTGTTTAGCTGCAGTTGTAACTAGCCTATCCTTCTTTTAGAGGCCCAAATGTGTCGTGTGATAGGAGGGGACGGCGGGAGGCGGCGGTTTTGAGATACGCCATTATTTGACAGTGTTTAATTGGAGAGTACATTTGAGAGGCAGTCGTCCCTGCCGCTGGCTTTGCTTCTAATTGCCAGCAGCACCGCGCTTAACGAAGCGAGCGAGAAGGAGCGTGGGTGAGGGAGGAACAGAAAGAGAGAGGGGCCAGGTTTCTATGGCAACAGCACATCAACAGTAGGCAGTGGCTGAGGGGGTAGTTTCATCTTGAAGAAAGACCCTCTCTGCTGTGGCTCCCTCCGCAACAAGAAACAAATGCCCCAGCCGCACATAAACAAAACACCAGCGAAATGGCTCTTTTTAAAGCTCAGCC
Organism: Tor tambroides; assembly: GCA_021397915.2. Classification (NCBI taxonomy): domain Eukaryota; kingdom Metazoa; phylum Chordata; class Actinopteri; order Cypriniformes; family Cyprinidae; genus Tor; species Tor tambroides. The sequence goes on along the minus strand of JAFVLL020007746.1, from coordinate 1,506 downwards.
TGCAGAGTGCGAGGCGAAGTGAAAACCTATCCATTAGAAGGAGATTAATGAAAAAAACACAGTGGGTCCTCCCATCGCAGCCTCGGTTAAATAAGCCGCTACGAGCATCCCTGTCTGCGAAATGTGCTTCTATGTGGTCCAGAAACCACTATCATCCTGATCTCAATTATTATTCATGCAGCTTCACTCGTTTCATCCGCCGTCCTCGCGAACACGTACGCTGTGGGTGATGTCAACAAGAAACTGAAGAACACCAGCAGAAAGGAAGGCTATCTGATTCATTAATCCTGACTGTTGAGAATCAGGTATTAACGCTAATCCTTTGCCTTTTTGGGGAGTTGTAGTTCTCCTGACGACCATTAGAGGGCAGCTTTGCCTTCTAACGATCCTATTCATGCACTTGACAGCGTAATGTGCATTTCTCACATTCGTCTGTTTACTCACATACTTGCTCCAAGTATTTACCTCACTTTCCATCTTGTACGTTTGATATTCTTTTTAACTTGTTTATGGCTCTCGCTTTTCACAGCGTTTGTTCGCTGGCTCACATCCGTTTATTTTTATCTGAGAAAGCTATCATTTCAGAGGTGCGCGAATTACATTGTGGCATATCTATAAAGACAGCGCACCAAATGAAAGCTGGATTGATTTATTGTCTTTCATCTCAGCGTTATCATCTTTATGGCTTCGTCTTTATTGTGCTGTCGAGTACTGGGAGGTCTTGGGTGTAACGGTTTAACTCCTTGTAGAGAAGAGAATTAGGTTTCTGAGACTGAGAAAATTCTGGGTCTTGTGTTTTTTGATCATTAATATTGATGGACACCTTTTGTGAAGTGAGAGCTTCACATTACTAGATCTCACCTTCGCTATTCTGTTCCATTAAGTTCCTGTCAGTCTGGCGAAACCGTAACCTTTTCCTCTTTCTCTGTTTACACAGGCAGAGAGACCCAGAATGGGAGAGAAAAAAATTGAGTCTTATATCTTTGTCAGATCAATTTGCTTTATTAATGAAAAAGCTTTATGGACAGATCACAGTCCCTAGATTCATTCTTAAACAATGACTCACCAAGCAAATGTATTTCTTAGTTTTTTTTTTCTTCACTCATTTTATTACAAACTTTGCAAGGACTTATTACAAGGGGTTTGTTTTCAACATGCGGAAACGGAACAAAACAAAACACATGGGAATCAAACAAACAAGTCGGATCGGACAATCCACTGTTCACAATAAACATAAAATCTGATAAAGCCCTCGGTGACAGGAGCCAGTGAATGATACGGTGCAGGCATACGACGGCCACATTCACACTGACTCGGCAAAAAAGATCAATCCATCCAAGGCAAGATGTGCACATCTCAATAAACACTTTACGATTTTTATATGCCATCGGCTTTTGTTGTAAGATTTAAAAAGCTTCACTTGCATGTACATAAAACTGTACAAAAACAGATCATCACAAGCATTTTTAGTCCTATATAAATATAACCAACAATTAAGGATAACAA